>SDVV010001989.1:0-24050 GCA_016164225.1 Gammarus roeselii
CAATTTGCTTGTTACAAGTCCAGTAATATCGACCAGTCCCGAGTAATGTAAGGACATCGCTCATATGTGGACTTTCGAGTTCAAACGTTTATGTAAGCTTACCCCATACGTCAGTGAGTGTTACGAATGTTTGTACGGTTCTACTGTTAGAATATGATTTTTTATAGTGTTGGACGTTTCGCTCCTACCATTTTCGTCGATTCTATCAAATATTGAATACATCCACTCCAACAATTTTTTTTCATACAGATCTTCGAAATCAGTAGAAAAAATTTGTTGAAAGGGTTGAAATGATGCCAGAAAACTTAGCTCGAGGTAAATGATCTAGATGTGTTACAGAATTGTATGATATAAATCTTCGAATCCACAAAATATAGGATATAAACCAAGTCTAAGGTACATAATTAGCGAAATATATATCGATGTACGATAACATAGATCAAATATCGATGAATGCAAAAAGGGTTACCATACAATGACGAATTCATTATTACATAGGCATATTAACCTATTCTATCCAATTGTTATGTATTTTTTTATCAAGTTTGATGATTATGTATGATATTGATATGTATGAAACTCTCCACTAGGGCTGTTTATTTATCATATCAAAAGCAGTTGATTACATTTTCTCCAATTTGATCCAGCAAAAAACCTTCTGCAGATGTTTGGATTCCAGAATTTATCGATATCTCTGTTACATGTTTGGATGAGACTCAGCAGGTAGGATCCAAGAGAACTAATGCACTTCAAGCTGTTACATTTTTAATGTGGGTCAGTAATACGCGATGATAGGTTCAAGTAGTTCTAACCAACAATTATATATTTTCATTCAAGTTTGATGGAAATGTATGATATTTAGTCATTATTTTGTGCGATATTCATATCAAATCCCTCCCACACGGCTCTATTTTTCGTAGTTTTTCTTCTAATGTCACACCAGGTACACACATAAACGTTTTGCACGCATATTCAGGACCGTCCATGGTATAATGACGTCGTATACAGAGATAGTTACCGACACAATCTAGACACACACACACACACACAAACACACACACACACACACATTTTGATTGCATGTACAGGATCGGTTAACATATGAGGCACTTTTCCTCTGATATATGTTTTTTTTATATTATAACAAAATCCCTTGTTATTGTTAGAAGATATTTATTGTGGACCACCTTCACGTCATGACAGGTAAAAAGAACTAAGCATCTTAACCTATCCTATCCTTCTCTATCCAGGAATTGTATAGTTTCGATCGAGTTTTCGTGCCTAAATATGTTACTTTTATATCGATTTTTGATATATTCATTTTCATCCTCTCCACTTGGCTCTACATTTTTGATCTAGCCTATTCACACCCATCAAAACCTAACATATCCTAACTTTATGTATGGTGTTCAGTCATTGCTATATACATACGAAGACCTCCAAACGACTCAAAATAATACTTTAACACATATGCTATTTATTTTGTTGTCACTCTCATCCATATAAGTTAGCAGAGAGGACCCATTTTCAATCTTAGATGGTTTGAATGTTACGGGTAATTCATATTATTTTTGACTTTGACACATTTCTACGTCACTTTAACATATTATTCACACCCATCATAACCTGACCTGACCGTACGTACGGTATTCAGTCATTGAAATTTACATGTGAACCCCTCCATAAAACTCCATATATCACTCTAACATACATGTTATTTATTTCGTTGGCACTCTCGAGTCATATATGTTACCAGAGAATCCCCCCATTTTCAAACTTGGATGGATTGAATGCTACATATTTTTCAAACTTGTATTCAGTTTCATACAAACGGACACATAGTCTCACACCATGTTTTTCTAAATTGATTTCGATATCTCCGCTTAACTCTACAACCTTTGACAACTTGAATCTCAGAATGACTTTGAATTGGAAAAGATTCTAATAATTAAGTTCAAGAAGAAGAAGTAATACAATTATTGACACACGGGAACGGGAAAGCCTTCGTTATCCGCATCAAAGATATGATGAAGTATAAGATGGATTTTGAGAGTATACTGAAATATAGTGATGAAAAGTGCGGTTGGATGACGAACAATGGTGATTAAATATCAAAAAACAGTTATATGATATTGATGATGGCAGCAAGGTCTGTAAATAATGCCAATAAATACTACTAAAAACTATGTACGTTTGCAATGAATTGTTTATATTATTCTGAACTCGAATGTTAAGTAATGAATTGTGAACATCGTGACAGTCGGAGGTAACATCGAATCTTCGAAATCAGTAGAAAAAATTTGTACATCGAATCTTCGAAATCAGTAGAAAAAATTTGTTCCAAGGGTTGAAATGATGCCAGAAAACTTAGCTCGAGGTAAATGATCTAGATGTGTTACAGAATTGTATGATATAAATCTTCGAAATCAGTAGAAAAAATTTGTTCCAAGGGTTGAAATGATGCCAGAAAACCTAGCTCGAGGTAAATGATCTAGATGTGTTACAGAATTGAATGATATAAATCAGCGTCCGATCAGATCTTGAAACAATTTTTTCCTACTGATTTCGAAGATTCGATGGACAATTTTTTTCTACTGATTTCGAAGATTCGATGTTACCTCCGACTGTCACGATGTTCACAATTCATTACTTAACCTTCGAGTTTAGGATAATATAAACAATTCATTGGGAACATACATAGTTTTTATTAGTATTTATTGGCATTATTTACAGACCTTGCTGCCATCATCAATATCATATACCTGGTTTTTGATATTTAATCAGCATTGTTCGTCATCCAACCGTACTTTTCATCACTATATTTCAGTATACTCTCAAAATCCATCTTATACTTCATCATATCTTTGATGCGGATACCGAAGGCTTTTCCGTTCCCGTGTGTCAATAATTGTATTACTTCTTCTTCTTGAACTTAATTATTCGAATCTCTTCCAATTCAAAGTCATTCTGAGATTCAAGTTGTCAAAGGTTGTAGAGTTAAGCGGAGATATCGAAGTAAATTAAGAAAAACATGGTGTGAGACTATGTGTCCGTTTCTACGAAACTGAATACAAATTTGAAATAGTTGTAGCATTCAATCCATCCAAGTTTGAAAATGAGGGATTCTCTGGTAACATATATGATTCGAGAGTGACAGCGAAATAAATAACATGTATGTTAGAGTGATATGTAGAGATGTCTGGAGGGGGTTCATATGTACATATCAATGACTGAATACCGTACGTAAGGTCAGGTCAGGTTATGATGGGTGTGAATAATATGTTAAAGTGACGCAGAAATGTGTCAAAATCAAAAATAATATGAATTACCCGTAACAATCAAACCATATAATATTGAAAATGGGTCCTCTCTGCTAACTTATATGGGATGAGAGTCACAACAAAATAAATAGCACATGTGTTAAAGTATTATTTAGAGTCGTTTGGAGGGCTTCGTATGTATATAGCAATGACTGAACATCATACATAAAGTTATTTTATGTTAGGTTTTGATGGGTGTGAGTAGGCTTGATCAAAAATGTAGAGCCAAGTGGAGAGGATGAAAATGAATTTATCATAAATCGATGTACAAGTAACAAATTTATGCACGAAAACTCGATCGATACTATATAATTCCTAGATAGAAAAGGATAGGATAGGTTAAGATGCTTAGTTGTTTATACCTATCATGACGTGAAGGTGGTCCATAATAAATATCTTCTAATAATAACAAGGGATTTTGTTCAAATGGGAAAAAAAATATATCAGAGGAAAAGTGCCTCAGCTGTTGACCGATCCTGTATATGCAATCAAAATATGTGTGTGTGTGTGTGTGTGTGTGTGTGTTTTGTCTATATTGTACCGGTAACTATCCCTGTATACGACGTCATTATACCATGGTCGGTCCTGAATATGAGTACAGAGCGTTTATGTGTGTACCTGGTGTGTGACATTAGAAGAAAAACTACGGGAAATAGAGCCGTGTGGGAGGGATTTGATATGAACATCGCACAAAATAATGACTGAATATCATACATTTCCATCAAACTTGAATGAAAATATATAATTGTTGGTTAGAATGACTAGATCATTGAACCTAACATCGCGTATAACTGACCCACATTAAAAGTATAACAGCTTGAAGTGCATTAGTTCTCTTGGATCCTACCTGCTGAGTCTCATCCGAACATGTAACAGAGATATCGATAAATTCTAGAATCCAAACATTTGCAGAAGGTTTTTTGCTGGATCAAATTGGAGAAAATGTAATCAACTGCTTTTGATATGATAAATATACAGACCTAGTGGAGAGTTTTATACATATCAATATCATTCATAACCATCAAACTTGATTGAAAAATACATAAATATTGGATAGAATAGGTTAAGATGCCTAGGTAATAATGTATTCGTCATTGTAGGGTAACCCTTTTTGCATTCATCGATATTTGATCTATGTTATCGTACATCGATACATATTTCACTAATAATGTACCTTAGACTTGGTTTATATCCTATATTTTGTGGATTGCGGTCATTACAATGCAGATCTGTATGAAAAAAATTGTTTGAGTGGATTTTTTCAATATTTGATAAAATCGACGAAAATGGTAGGAGCAAAACGTCCAACACTATAAAAAATAATATTTAACAGTAGAACCGTACAAACATTCGGAACACTCACTGACGTATGGGGTAAGCTTACATAAACGTTTGAACTCGAAAGTCCACAAATGAGCGATGTCCGGGACTGGTCGATATTACTGGACTTGTAACAAGCGAAGTGAAAAAATATATATATAAATGTAGGCACACAATCTGGTAGAGATTGGTAAAACTACAGGGTCAGGTAGATAGATTTGATAAGGATAAAGGTTAAATCAATGAAGAAAATACCAAACATAGGTATGAAACGGGGGATAATATTCAATTCTTGGTAATTTTAGATAGAATGAGTTAGGATTACGGCCATCATTACAGACCTTCAGTGAAAAATGCTACAGTGGATCTGGTGAATGGTCGAAAAAGTCAAATATTCTGAATGGGAACGCAGTCTCCTAACGAGTCCTGAATTAATCAAAAACTTCTACGTGTCTAAACTGCAAACGAAATACAAACATTTATAGAAGTAAGGCTTGCGGGAATAAGCATCTAGCAAAGACCTGCGATTGGATAACATAATTGAGATGTTCATTCAGCTATTGAAAATTTTCAACACAAACACTCAACACAAATCCGGTAGAATAGTTCTCCAAGGCAATATGGAACCGGACCCAAATCCAATGTCGAGAGGGGAAACACAGCAAATTTTTGAATCACAACATCCAAATAAGAATATTTTATATCCAAAATCCTATGAAAATAGGCAAATTTATATCGAATACAGATATATTCCTATGATATCAAATCAAAATATATACCAACATCTGAAAAAAATAGCTAATAAGATTTCCTACTCTACCCTTAGCATCAACGATTAACTATTATAAACGGTGTATCCTACAGCACTCAGATGATGAAGCCTACTCCAATATCCGACGTGATCTGGTTCATGACTAAGATCGTATACTAACATAACAGCCATACCGAAAATAACTGACATTTAACTCTGAGTTAATGTGAAAAATGTTATTTTATACTATCATACCATTCAAATCTATAATAAATTCCTAGACCTAATTGATGTTATGCCTCTGGGAGTACAAATCCAAGCCAAGTGTGTCATAAAAATGAACTCTATAATGCTTTACTAGGTCACTTCTCAGCAATCTACCACTGATATATAACAAATTTAGAGGTAACACAAAGTCATGATACGATGCCACAGACGTACCTCGCATCTGTTAACCCATCGTCTCTGAACAGCCTCGAACAAAAATACATCCCGTTGAGCATGGATGAACTCCAAAATGACAACCAAAGAGTATAAACCACCTCTACACTAGGACCCATCCATCCAGTAAAATATCATCTAAATGTTAAACTACACATTTGGTAGGGATCAATGACGAAAATTCCACAAAGATGCAGTACGGACTTACACCTCTTAAAAATACAATCCTATGATTCACGTGAAAAAAAAACATAACATCAGGAACATATATGAAATAGCTCAATGAGGTTCTCTACTCTGCTATAATTCACATAAAATTTGTACTTCATTACGGTATCCATCCTAATAAATCGGTCCATTTACACAAACAAGCATAAACAGAATTAGCTTTTGCCTAGGGGTCTCTCTGACTCCTCCTAATTATTGAAGAATGGTCGTACAATAAATATACAATACCCTAACAGCAAGACCAAATTAGTAACAAATCGTCTGTTCTATATCTATAATAACTACGTCAAATATTGTAACAGGATGAAAGAAGATATATAAAACACTCTGAATGAACATTATGTAACTAAATTAGACCTGAAATAATGTTCTATAATGTAGACACAAACGTAATATATCCTAAATTGTATAAATAACCAACAAATTGCAATGAAGATGGAGATTCAACAGAGAACCTACAAAACTAAAAGACCTATACTAAAACTCATGAGATAAAACAGAGCAAGAAGACTAATTTCTCTACCATACCCAAAACATACATTAGACGTGATGAATGAGAATGAACAAGCATGTAACCAAACAAATAAGAAAAGTGAATATGATACCAAGACATGCAGGCGACGTAGCTGAATCCTATAGTAAATACGGTATTGTACATACAAAATCTAATGAAATTAGCTTCAACATCAGTCCATAACAGGGTTGGATTAACATCTCTTTAACTAAAGTAACCACGGTTTAATCGTAACAGATGTGTCATATATACACATAAAACTACCACAATGATTCAACAACCTAGTAATTATGCCTGAAATAGCTTGCTACATGGATACTTCAAGCCTACAATACGCAAAAATGCCTAAAACTGCCAATGTACCATAACAATGAAGTCTACAATGCTTTACTAGGTCACTTCTCAGCAAACTACCACTGATAAATAACAAATATCATAGGAAACATTCAGTCACGTATAATACTTCAGACATAACTTCCATCTGATTCACCCTTCGTCTCTGAACAACATCAAGCAAAGTCACATCTTGGATATAACCAATAATGAGCCTGGCATGAGTCTCCAGTTTAAAGGTTAACCCCGATATTGACACCGAAAATGCGGTAATCGTCTCTGTCTGAATACATGGACTTCTCCAAGTACCCCAACAAAAAATCATTTGTACGATGAAACAAATAAATGACTGCTGGGACTAATGAAAAAAGCAAAACGACCAATGAATACCCGAGTGAGATCATTTGCTTGCAACCAACCTGTTACAGTAAGATGCTTGCATGTCCGAGGCCTCAGACTAGCAGGTAAGGGTAGCAAAACAGCAAATACTCATGTGAAATAATACCGTAAAACAAATACGAAGATAATTAGGATTGCGGTCGTATCAATAACCCACAAAAATATTACCACCCGAGAACACTTTTGCGTGAAAAAAATATGAAGCACGTCAACATGAACATGTTGTAACCTGTGAATGTTCATAGCCTATATTCAACATCAAGTATCTCACCGCTAAAACTCCATCAAACAACCTCCGAAAATGAGTCGAATGAAGCACAACCAGCTGTACTCTCCTAATATATACCCATAGTTCATGCATAACTACATCGATTACCCTATAAATCAGGTTTGAGCAGTAAAAGTTTCTATTCAAATGAGTCATTCAATAACAAAAAGATAGTATTATATTCCCCTGCCGTGCAGAATATTCCAATATATAGCGTTGACAAGACCTAATAACCTACATCTAAATAACCCGTACGTAAGCAAACGTAAATGCAAGCAACCAGATTCCGTAAGGAATGTGAAAGATATCGTATGAAAAACAAATTTTCCAAGTGGACCATTTATCTCGAGATGAGATCATTGTGTGACAGTTGACATAAAAAGATCATCAAGCTAATTACCATTTGCGGTTTGGACACCGCCTTACTCCGGTCAAGTCCTCCCTCTTCCCCACCCGTCACGGGCATTCTCTATGTACCGTAAGTAACTCACTTGACCAGAATAGAACTAGATAAACATATAACTACAATGTCCGAGAAATACAGCGACTAAAGCGGTCACATTAACAAATAACATACATCCTAACAAATACATCGGCCGACTCACAAAAAACTTTCGTTCATGGTATCTCTATGTACCATCAGTAACTAACTTGACCATTAGATCAATTTGTCTTAACATAAAACTATAATGTCCGAGATATACAGCGACTATGTCGGACACATTAACAAATAACATACATCCAAACCAATACATCATCCGACTCATAAAAAACTTGCGTTTCTGGTATCTCAATGTATCATCAGTTACTAACTTGACCACAAGATCAATTTGTCTTAACATAAAACTACAAATGTCCGAGATATACAGCAACTAAGTCGGACACATTAACAAATATCATACATCCAAACCAATACATTCGATAAAAGGTTCCAAGATCTAGTCATAGCCAATTTAATTCCTTCACAAAGCATTCATGGAGTCACTTATTATCGTCTATCTAATTCCTTCACAGGGCCGTTCTTGTATCACCTAATTATCGCCTATCTAATTCCTTCAGAGGGCAATTCTCGCTCCGGCTCTTATATCCCTATCTTATTCCTTCACAGGGCAATTCTTGCAGACAGAATTTCCAGGGCAATTCTCGCGGTAGCTATCTCCAGGGCAATTCTCGCGGTACTTACTACTACTAACGTTTTTTATGATGTATTAATCATTTGTCAACACAGGGAGGCAGCAATATAGTTGGAATCGATCGGACAATGGTCGTCGAGATATCACCTCTTAAAGTTGATGGTTTGTGACATCAAAGGCCGTTTTTCGTCAGAATATTTTACGAAAAAGTGTTATGTCGTCACAAACCTTCAATTTCAAGAGGATAAATCTCAAAAAACAGTCACCAGTTGTTATTAGTTGTGTACTATCATTATGTTGCATGAATCTACAAGATGACAAGTTAGCGACGGGACAATCACCTTTCATTATTATAAATACAAATTGTGAATGACGGGTCAACAGTATCATTCAGAGATAACCTCTGTAAACTCTGTGTTTGCACTCCACTCTGCCTGCACGCCAGAGGGGAGAGCACAAGGAAAGAGGGGGTAGCCCGGTTTGCATCTCATCATGGTCATTGTTTGTCGCTCCGAACCGCCTAAATTTGAGGCCCAAAAAATGTCTCAGAAATTGCCTGCCTAATATGGTAAGAGCGAGCCGCAGCATAAGATGATAGGCCTTTATTATGTGGAAGGTTGAAGGGAGTTGCTGCAATAGATGATAGGTTCATTATTGTGACCGAATGGAGGAAGCTCTGCATACGATGATAGGACCTTCTACTTTAACAGGATGAAGAAGCCGTTGCATTAGATGAAAGGCCCATTACAGTGACAGGATAGAGAAAGCCGCTGTATACGAATATAATTTCATTACTGTGACAGGTGTAGGCAGCCACTGCATTACATGATAAGCTCATTGCAGTGACAGAATGGAGGCCGTCACTGCGCTAGACGATAGGTCATTTGCTGAGACTGAAGGGAAGGGGGCCGCTGCATACACGAGATGATAGGTCCATTTCTTAGACAATTCGTGGGAGCCCCGCCCTAAGTTGATAAGTCCATCTCTGTGACAGGGGGGATTAGAGCAGCTGCATCAGATGATTGCATCATTGCCGTGACAGAAGAAGGAAGCTTCTTTATTCAATGAAAGGTCCATTACCACATTAAATTATAGGTGAGCCTCGGCATCATATGATCGGTCCATTACTGTGACAGGGGAACGGAACGGCTGTACAGTATGACAGGCACTTTGCAATGAGCAAAGAGAACGCAAGCCGGCTTTTCGAGAGTCACACCCAGGTAAAGAACGAACCTTCCTCAGCTGGAAGATGTTTAATTCTTTTGGGAAGATCAGCCAAGGTAATTCTAAATCGGAAATCACCAGGAATAATTAAATCCTTTTATTTTCATTGCTGTTAATTTAAGTTGTTAGCCTGGAATGAAGTTTTTTCTGTTTCTGAACACTCTGGAGGTGAAGACTTTGATTTCATTAACGCATATTGAGATCTTTTTATCAAAACACTTACAAATTTCAATGGTGTTTGGTTTTTCGAAATTCAAATTGTAACACCAAAACGTATGTATTTTAGAGAATAAATTGAAACAATTTTTTATGAGCGAAATGGTTGGTCAGCTACGCGTATTTTATTCGGAAATAGGCTGATGGGATTTGACAGTCGACGTCGCTTTTCCCTCATTGACGGCCAATATCTTAAATCCTACAGATTTCGTCGTAAAGAATATTTGTAATCACAACGTTTAATCCCATTACCGTGGAGATGGTAATGGCCTACTGCCAGTGGGGTGTGATTAGTATTATTAGATCATTTATTTCCATCGACTGGCAATGGATTTTCTATTTTTAGGAAATAAATAAATTCCTAAACATAAGACATGAAACTTCATTATCAACTATGCTACTTGAATTAAAGAAAACGAGAGTTCAATTTGAATTCGACACAGTTCATCTCTAGGGGCCGCCGGTTCGGATTACATATTATTTACAATAGTATCATTTGTGCACATATAGAAAATGTCTATAATGAGAAAACAATTCTGACTTCATAGCGTTGGGAAAACCAGTGACACGCGGGGTTGAAAGATAAGAAATACATGGGTGTGGAAAATAACAAGTATATGGGTGTGAAATCACGCATGCACGTGGTTAGAGTCCCGAGAACATGGGGTTGGGACATCAAAATGTGCTAACATATTGTAATGAGTAGTCTACGTTATTGTACGATGACAAAAATGTGGGAGGACGACATGAATTATGCACAAAATATGATAACAGTATAGGGTTGGGCAATCGAAAGACGCTGGCATATTGTACAGATGGGTCTAAACCATTGTATTAATAAAGAAGGATTGAATAGGCGACATCAGTTATACAAAATAAGTTATTCACAAAATACATACCAAACAAATAAATATACAATATACACATTTCATGACCGCTAGGAATTTATTAAATGATTGACAATCAGAATAATACAATGCTGGAGTACACAAGTCTGATAAATATACTTCTGTTATAAAAAAAAACAAATATTAGCTTATAAGGTAATGATTGTATCATCAAAAATGTGACGGTAATTGTTAGAATAATTCAAAGAATTATATTAAAATCGAGTTAACCTTTGTCAAAGTTAAAAGCTGCCTATCGTTCCCCGAAAAGACTGAGTTCGTATTTTAATTATACTGAAACGATTGGAACATTTAAAACATAGAAATAGACAAAACGCTAGTTAGCACTTATGGTAATTGGCAAATACCATTGTGATCGGTTGCCACACAGAGAACATATGTATCGTCAGAGTATAAACGATAGGATGGTGTCTCAATGTTGAGAGTTATGGTGGTGGTGGTGGTTTCGGACATGCTCAAGAACAAAATGCATTTTCTGGTTACTGGTATTATGCATTTAGCTTGTGTTGTGGGCAAAGTTACGGTTTTGAATTGATCGGTCAATAGATGTTCATTAGGCCTGTTTTTGAAGGACATGTAGGACTCAAGGTTCTTGAGGCGTGTTGGGAGTTTGTTCCAGGATTTTGGTCCGGTGATCGAAAATGCTTGACAGTCAGTTTCTGTTTTCCTGCGTTCAACGTGCAGAGTATCATTATTTCTTGTGAATCGATTGTTCTTTTCACCTCGAGAATATATGTGACTTTGGCTGCCGGGTGAATCTTTTTCTAGAAGATCTTTATGAATTCTTATCGACTCATGGAGCGCCAGTTTGTTGCTGATATTGAGCTACTGGAGGACTTACGTGGTCTCACTTTCTGTGGTAACCATCGCATGTTATTCTTGCCGCAACGTTTATACAACGTTGCACTTTTTCTCATTGAGTTTTGGTGAATTTTGCCCATATTGAAAGACAGTAGTTAATGTTAGAAAATACTAAAGCGTTGACAATCAGTAATCTTGATTTCAAATTCAATTATCTTTTTGCGGAGTTTAGGAACAAGAGTGTTTTAATCACCTTGAAACACAGAGTAGTTACGTGTTGTTTGAAGGAAAGATCGGGATCAGACCATACTCCCAGACTAATAACTTTATCTTCAACAGGAATGTCAGATTTGCCTATCCTGAGAGAGAAATTCATTAGAACTGCTTTTGGTTTCGAGTTTGAGGCGAAATAGATGCATTTTGTTTTTTTCAGAGTTCACTTGAGTTTATTTTTATCATACCAAGATTTTAGATAAGTTACGGCTGTCACAGCGTCGTCAATTAACAGCGGATTCAGATCTGACGCTTCTCGTGAGAGCAACTTTTGAACATCATCGGCGTACATTACCATTTTCGCTTGATTTTTCGGAATTTTACAGTCGATGTCATTTACATAAACCAGGAACAACAGAGGGCTAAGTATCGAACCTTGAGAGACTCCAAAGGCAACTGTGGTCGATTTTGACATAGTTGAGTTATCGAGTTTAACTGATTGTTGCCGATTCGTCAGATAACTTTCGAACCAAGTAGGGTCTATTCCGATGTTGGGGAGCTTGCGTAAAATAATAGTATGGCTTACACTGTCTAATGCTCCCGATAAGTCTTGCAAAACCAGCAGAGATATCTGTCACTCATCAAAATTTGTACAGATCTTTAGTGATGCTCATAAGTGCGTCTTCTGTTGACAATTTTCGCCGATAAGCATACTGGCAGTCATCGAACAGCTTGTTTGATTCGAGATAATCAATCAATTGGACATTACCATTTACGCCTAATTTCCGGTATTTTACAGTCGATGTCATTTACAAAAACCAGGAACAACAAAGGGGCAAGTATCGAAGCCTTGACGGACCCCAAAGGCAATTGTGTCCGAATTTGACATAGTTGCGTTATCGAGTTTACCTGATTGTTGCCGATTCATCAGGTAACTTTCGAACCAAGTAGGGTCTATTCCGATGTTACGGAGCTTGCCAAAAAGAATTGTATGGCTAACAATGTTAAATGCTTTTGATAAGTCTAGCAAAACCATCATAGATATCTGTCACTCATCAAAGTTTTCGTACAAATCTTAAGTGATGCTCATAAGTGCATCTTCTGTTGACAATTTTCACCGATAAGCATACTGGCAGTCATCGAACAGCTTGTTTGATTCGAGGCAATCAATCAATTGGACTTTACCATTTACGCTTAATTTTTTGTATTTAACAGTCGATGTCATTTACAAAAGCAGGAACAACAAAGGGCCAAGTATCGAACCTTGAGGAACCTCAAAAAGGCAACTGTGGCTGAATTTGACATAGTTGCGATATCGAGTTTAACTGATTGTTGCCGATTCATCAGATAACTTTCAAACCAAGTAGGGTCTAGATTAGAATTTATATACGCGCGACCCTTTTGTCGTGACTATGGTTTGCTCCTTCCGACTAATTTACAAATGATACTCACTAGGCTGATTTTTTTTTTTAATTCCTTACGGACGATATTTTCAGAATTTCCCTAGACACATCTGCACGGATCATAGATTCTTCTCCAGAAGTACCACTATCCTGAATCAATCTTACGAATTCCTATAATCCCCAAACACTCAGACCAAAGGGATTGAATCTCCTGAGGACTGCCTTTCTCTTTCTTATCTTGTGACGGAGCGTCACCGCATTTGTAGGAGCATGAATGATTACAAAAAATGTATGATGGAGGAGTCTGTTTCTTCTTCACGCTCAAATGCGCTAGAAATCCATATATACGATTGCTCATTTCGTCGTCTATAGTAGATCATTCCCAATCAAAAACAATATCATCTACGCGGATTGAATCGATTGGGTAATTAACTTGGTAAATTCTGAAAAGTAAGCAAATGTCTCTGAAACAAGCGGGTCATATTTACGTTTTCAGTCCACATATGATAAAGATCCGTTGCGCACAAATAACACCATGAACAAAGATTTTAAGGAGAGGATTATCTGACTCAAATTGTAAATGCATAGTATTTAAGCAGTGGAATATCTGACTCAAATACTAAATGTATAGTATTTTACCTCATTTGGGAAAATACTCTATCTTTTTCTGCATATTTCCACTTAAAAAATCAATATTCCTAACCATTCCGTATAGTATCGCCAAACTTCGATACCGACGAGCAACACCTCAAGCTCATAGTCGAGTTTGGCGCTCTCACCATCTCACTGCACGTTACTATGCCGGGCTGGGACAACAAAATACCAGGCATCATTCTGCAATTAACTGTCAATACAATCAATCGAAATTAGGCGAACCCGATGATGTAATTATATTTAAAGGAATGATAAAAAACCATTCCAATGCTAAATAATGTATAATATATAATTATTCAATTATTTTAGGTTGATTCCCATTGATGTGAATTGACAAATATGTAACTTGAAAATATTATTTTGAAAGTATCAACGTTCCTCCGTAACCCTCATAGAAATCCAAAAATTTGTGATTAGCTTTGTAGGAAATCCAGAGCAGTGTTCCAGAATTGGTCTTTATTATTGGGAGTATTGGATTGGGTTTCTTGGGCTCAGGATCATATAATATAGTGCATCTGCCTACCTCTTATGTAAAACCCAAAAATGATTTTATTGATTTTAAGTATAAGTTACTACCTAGGGAGAATGTCACCTTGCATCCAATTAATAAGCCAGTTCCTCAACTTCGAAGTTATGTTAATTCAAATCCACGAAATGAAAGTATATTAAAACTGCTATCTAATTTATGTGAGGTGAAGCAATACTGGAAAGATTTTCCTATGCCATACTAGCAGAAGAAATATTATTTACAACAAAATTAAAATCCTATTGATGACAATTACAAAATATGTATGCATATTATAAAACAATTTGAGCTATAATCTAAAACATCTCGAATGCTTCTCTGAATTTTTTAACAAAAAAGTAATTTGCGACCACGCAAAACCGATACGCTGCCACTTACATTGAACTTCAGTATCCGCTCGCATTTGCACGAACAAAAACACTGCCACAGACATGACAATCCCAAATCCCAGCCTTTCAGTTATGATTGTAGACGGGTGCAACATATTAACAATTTGACATCAATTAAAGTAAGGTTTATTCAAGTTGAATCATTTGTGACGTTACTCGGTGTGCATCAAAAGTAAAATCAAGCAGAGAATTGGAAACTAAATTCACTTTATCTCATCAATGGTTCATCGCATTTGGACAATAATTTTGCGTACAAGTCTCTTCATTGTTCAATTTTGTTATAAGTCATATTAGTATAATTCCTCAATGAAAATGTTCCTATGAATCAACGGTTGCATCGTTTGATGGGTAACGACCAATTGAAGTGAAGGCTACCAACACTGGTCGGATAGATCTAATCCCAACCGAATATGAAAAGACACGATGCGACGGTATTGTTTTCGAATGAAGAAGTAACGGATGTGATAGGGATTAAAACGTTTAATATCAACTTACACAATATCAGGTAAATGTTTAATCAAAAGTTGAAGGTTCTTTGCGTCAGGTTCCGTGAAAGGGAACTTCTGTTTCAGGAAGTCATATTTTCATGAGTGCAAAACTCGAATCGGCGCATCAAAAAACGGAATAAAATGGTGAACGGGAACACCAAATCCAGACACTGGCTCTTATCAGCAATAACTTTCTATCTCCTACATCTTCTTCCACCTTTCTACTAGGCTAATGATTGTCTGTGATTCCATCTAATAGCCCGGGCATTAGGTCATTAAGGCCCGACTTTCTCCACTTGGCGCAGGAGAGGATCTAATAGATGATGAGTCACCCTCCGGATATTTCGGCAGTGCGATCGACATTCATGCGTTGAATAAGAACCATTTTGATTCCTATATGATGGAGACTTTTGTTTAAAACCTGTTGTATGAAAATTACAGTATCAATTCGTATTATTTCATTAATATTTCATTCGGCATGATAATTCTTTCGTTGGTTTGAGTATTCAGAGAATGAACAACGTGGCACAAAACGTTTTTTCGAGTCATTACTCGTAGCCGTTTGCTGGGCAGCTCTTCTCTAAGCCACAACCTGGAAGCGTGGAACATGGAGATCAGCTAACGAGCTCCTGGAAAATTGGCTGCTACGCGGGTCGGTGTTCGGGTGCAATGAAGATAACAGTTGGAGCTAAGGGGATGAAAGTGGAGAGGGTCAACAAATTGTCGCTATGAGGAAAAAATGAGTCACAAAGGGGATGAAAGAAGGCATAATGGGGATACAAGTTTTTCGGAGAGAACAAAAGTGTCCGCTAAAAGAGACGAACATTGTCGCGTCTAGGATAAGAGTGCTCACAAAGGGGATAGAAGTGGGCACACATTATACAACCGTTGTCGCAAAGGGTTAGAAATGAGCGCAGAGAGGATACGAGTGGGCAAAAGGGAAATAAAAGTGTGGACAATGAGGGTCAAACAGCGCTGTTTGTGGCCACTGTGAGGGAACAATAACTTGAGGAACCTGTAGTACGCTTTTTAAATAAATTGAATGCCTCCTTGTCGAAAGGTTTTAAATTGCACGCAATGAAAATAGTTAATGTTAGCATTTCTGTACTCTATTCAATTAGTTGATGTATGAGTGTATAGATTATTTTTTATGTAGTGAACAAATTCCAATTAACCATGAAGAAGAACATTTTAGGTACAGCTTTTAAGCACAACCAATTCCATTATTGGTTTCAATAACTCAAAATGTCATAATCGGTCAAATCCTGACGATGAAGAATGGGACACGAAATTAATAACAGTGGCGTCAATCTTGTCTAATTGAGAGAACAGGATTGCCTTCCTCAAGTAATATCATCAAGGTAATGAAGGAATTTTCCCCTGGTGCCTCGATTAACCTTGTGGCATATCACTCGTAGTGACAAAAGGTATCATAAAATCTCCGAAAGATCTAACTCATTACTCTAGCAAAGGGGTTGTCTGGAGAATTAGTTGCAGCAAGCGCCACTCAGTTTGGTTTATTATTTTAGCATTATTCTGCCCTCGAGGACGTTCGATGAAAGGGAAAACATTTCAATTGGAGCAATCATTTTTCCAGTGATAGGAAGCTCGTCCTAATGTTAAATGTTATTCACGAAAATCTTTGATTCATTTTGATTCCTCATTCCTTTCAATAATAATAGATTACTGTATGAAGATGAGATCAACTACCCAGATAAGAGAGGCTATTATTTCAACATCGTTTATGAATTGTAAAAATGCATAACAAAGAGCTTACGAAACATTGCCTATTTTTCACGTAGTCGCGATGACAAAACATTGTATGTAATTGAACCCCGAAAGTCCGATTCAAAAGCTTCCCGAAACACGTATTCTTTGTTCAGAAATCAGAGAAAATTGTATACACTTCCCAAAACTATAATTTCCTCCATCGTCTAGATGTTTCACTTGATCCTATGTTTTTGAGCACCATGTCATTTTCTATTCACTTGTGAGTTAATAAATAGAATTATGAGGCACACTGTTTCTCCCTGTTTTTAATTGTATATATTTTACTGAAAATCCCTAGATATTTATACAAGATCTTACTGTTTTATTGATTGATATATGCCTGCACGATTGTTGATATTGGATTAGAAGAAATATCGCTAGATGCATCAAAGTTTTTGATCGCTGGCTTCGGTTTAACCTCAAAATATATTGATTATAAAAATGTAGATAATTTTGAGATTTTGCTCACACACGATATGAACTATTACTTATTGTACAGGGGAAAAATCGTTCAGGATAGCAATAAAAATGAAATTGTACATAATGAAAGTGTTTCATACACAAAAAAATCTCTACTACGTTACGAAAATTTGGATTAGCATTGTTTTGAATTGAATAACAACGATCTAAATAACAAATACAGAATATTACATATCCAGCACAAGTAAACTAACTTTGTTGAATTCATCGTAGTTATATAATGATTGAAATGCTAAACAGTTTATATTATGGTCATAGTCCGAGATGCACTGCTCGTTGCTTGATGATTGCGCTAGAGTAATTAGGAGTAACCTCATCTCATAAGTCAATACTTCAAATTAACAGGGATTTCATAATTGAAAATAATCAGTTCTCACAGAGATTCGATCCTACGTCTGTAAAAAGTTGTGGTTCTATATTAGAATCTGATGCACTGGAACAAAACTTCAGACGTTGGTTTATATGAGTCTCACTAAGCATGTAATTAAGGAACTTTGCGGCTTCATCTGCAGTTGCGTTCGTAGTTTACTACACTCGCTGAATCACTATACTAACCCGTTCATTTGCTTATGCCGCTGTTAAGGAAATCATGCAACTTTGGGACCTGTTCCTTTAAAATTCAATATTTAAATCTCTGCCCAAATATTCGTTTCAACAGCATGGAAAGAAAGTCCTTCGACTCATTTCATTTTGTACTCTTGATTCAGTTAATGGATGTCACGCAATATCAATATTCTAAAGAACTTTAATTTGAATACATTTGATATTCACAATGGATTTAATCGATCTTGATCATTCCTGTTTTGATTATATCACAATAATGGTAATGCTATTTCATAACTATTAAATAAGTGGTTTGAATTATTATAAGCTCCCTCTGCAAGATTTCAAGACCATTAAAAAAGGCATCATAACTGCCTTTGCCAGGTTTCGTTATTTTCATATCAAATATTATAACTGAATCTGCAGAGTCTCATGAATATTATCTACAATCATTGCAACTGCCTCTGCAAGACACCGTGAAATATTACATGTATAGATGTAGACATGCAGCTGCTTCCGCCTTATTAGGAGGGCGGCTAAGTTAGGCTTACACAGTGGGTGATGCTCCCAATCTCCCCTCTACAAGACCGTCGTGTCATTGCCGAGGCTCGAACTCGCGAAATGCAGCACCAGAGGCTGGCACTGCAGTCGGATACGCTAACCACTCGGCAACGTCGCCCATGAATATCACGTGAAACATTATAATTGCCTTTGCTTGGTCTGATGAATCATAAATGGAACATTTTACCTATCTTTGCAAGGATTCATGAATATCACAGGTCAAAAAATATTCCTGCCTCGAAAAGGTTGCATGAATATAACATTGAAAATTGAAACTGACTCTGTATTGTTTCACGAATATAAAATGAAACATTATATCCGGCTTCTCAATGTTTCATGAATACTACATGGAATTGAATAGCAGCCTTTGTAATAATTTATGAGTTCTTCATGAATCGTTATAACTGCTTTGGCAAGGTTTCCAACATGAAACATTGTAACTGCCTCTGCAAGGGTTCATGAATATTACATGAAACATATTCTGCCTCTGTAGGTTGTCGTGAATATTACACATAACATTTTAACCAGCTGTAGCACGAATATTATTCATGAAACATTAGAACTGACTTTGCAAGGTTTCAGCAGTATTATATGAAACATTGTAACTGCCTTGCAAGGTTTCATGAATATTACTTGATCCATTGTTATAGCATTTGTTAGGTTTCATTACGATTGTATGAAACCTTCACCCCGCTACTGGAATATTTCGTGAATATTTTATGAAACAATATTACTGCCTTTGCAAGGTTTTCTTTATATATCATGAAATATTATCAATGCCTTTACAGCTTTGATCAATATTACATGAAATTTTTAAGTACCTTCGCTAGATTTCATAATATTATTGTATGATGCGTTATAACTGACAATGGATGTTTGCATGGATTTCACATGAAACAATAGAAGTGCCTTGCGAGATTTGAGGAATATCACATGTAACCTTATATCTGTCTTTGATGGGCTTCATGAGTGTTACATGAAACATTATAAATGCATTGCATGGTTTCATGAACATTACGTCGTAGTGAGGCATCCGGAAAAATGTTTTTCCGTGCAGATCATCATTCATATTCCTATTTATGTATTTAGTGATCAAAATGGAGAGTATATCTCGATACGGAGACCTACATATGTATATGCATAATCGTGTAATGAAATAAAATTAGCGGAGTAGTAGTAGTGGGCCTGGGACGAGCTGAGGAGTCCAGTCTAGAAGTATTCCAAAATTGAATTTGCTGTACAGCTACCTAGCCTAGCTGAGGTGCCCATCGTTCATGGGCTGCCGGATGCTGAAGTCTACAACAGAGATTGTTGCCATCTCGGCGGCCATAGTCATAACGCCACATTTTCTTAGCATAGGAGGGGGGAGGTGGATTAGTCTCCCAGTGTGAGTCGAGGCGGTTTTTGACGATGTTTATGTCATTTTTGTTAACCACATCATATGATAAGGGGTTGAAAATTTTTGGTAGCTTGATTGGGAAATTTTTTTCGGCCACTGATGTTCTGAGTGGTTTTTGCTGCAGTTTTTGTCCATTATTTTATTTTCCTGTCCATTATTCTAGGAAGCCTCCAAGGCTAGCTCTAGTGATTCCGTTAGGTATTTGAAGGTTGCTTTAACTGACCTCTAAGTCGTCTTCTTTCAATTGATATCAGTTCAAGTTCGTTGAGTCTTTGCGGATATGTTATATTTCTCATTTCCTGAATCATTTTGTTGCTCGGTGCTGAACACGTTCCATTTTGCTAATATCCCCTCTTAGGTGCGGGGACCAAAATTGTACTGCAAATTCCGTTTGAGTCATGACCAGTAAAGTATATAATGGAAGCTCGATGTCCCTGGACTTGTAGTGGAAGATTCTGCGTCCAAAGCCAAGTACTTTGCTTTTCTCGTCGCTAGCTTTTAATTGTTTTTTCGTCTTGAGATCTTTGGTGATTAATATTTCAAGGTTTTGATGTTGGTCTACTTCATTCATATGCTGGTCTGCTATTACGATGTGCATAACAGTGCATTTTTCCACAACGAAGTCATTTGGTATTAAAGTTTATAAAAATATGCAGATTCTTTCGAGTGATTGATACATTATTATGAAGTGATTTTGTATTACATGGTGATAAAACTGTTGAATAATTTATGTATTCATTAGCTGTAGGGCATTATGTTTAATGCCTTAATGCCAGTACAAGAATACGCTCGCAAACAGAAGAGCCAAACAGACATTGTATTGCGATGCCAGGCATGCCATAAACCTGTGCCTGCCTCACACTTTAGCAGTTTTAGCCGCCCTACTCCAGATTGTGGAGCCATCTAACGTGTGATCTTTAGAGTATGCCAACTTCCCCATCGCAGGCGGTGAGTAACTGCATGTCAGTTGGTTATTCTGACACGGTGAAAGAGCAAGGCTGCCAGTGGGACAGTACACACAACCTCTTAGTCACCAGTTTGCCTCGAATTTAACTACTGAATACTTCCATAGTGTAATGGCCGAAAACAAATATTACCTTAGTTACACACGTTATAGGAAACGACAACATCACAGCGTCATATTAATTGTGGTGACATAAGCAGTGCGTGCTATATATGCCAAAATAAACTAAAAAAAATCGTAAATTCTAAACAAATATTATTTCAAAATTTATGATTGCCTGGGAAGATTTCATCGGTGGTGTCTTGTTGGGCTGAGTATTTTAAAACGCAGTTGAATAATGACGATGTAATAGAAGCTGCCATTGTTCATGTGGGTATGACAGTTTTCTTATCGAGAAATGCTAAGGGCATTAACAAGAAACTGGGATAACGGCGGTAGATGTGATGAAAGCAAAGAAGCCCTGGTTTGGTCGGTGTGTCAGCTTACGTGCCTAATGAAGGGTGGAGCAACGGCACTCGAACAGCTGATGAAGTTACTAGATATGTGTTGTGTGAAATTTGTGGTGTCTATTGAGTGCACAGTGCTCGCTTTGTTCAGCTGTATAACGGCAATGGAGATCGCATGAATGTAGCAACTAAGGGGGTATTTGTTTTTTAAGGTAGGTTGTTTGGGAGAGTGCTTATTAAGAGAGGACTATAGGTAGTAGAGATGGTACAATCGACGAGGAACTATTTGTCTTTAGGAGTGGTAGAGGGTGTGCATATCAAACTGCTGTGAATGGTGTTATTGTTGTATGGAGTAATTTGTTATGATAGGTCCAAAGATTATGTGTTAGCTACCGGGTGTGTCAGTTGAGGCCCCTGTTGTTTGCGAATAATACAGAACTAAAGGCATATTTGGGGGAGAAAATGTGAAGGGTGGTGTCGTTGTCTAGTGGCGTGTGTGAGAGGAATAAGCTGCTAGTGGATGTTATAAGATTGATGTTATCAGATGTAGTTAATGTTATTAGATGTACGAGAAATGACTATCATAGCGGGATTAGGGTCCGACTAATCGATCAGCTGTTGTTGGATGGAGTTACGTGTTTTCAGTACCTGTGCTCTCAAGCAGAGAAGAGGAGTGGGTACTGAGCTGAGCTGTTGAGCGAAGGAAGTATGTGCAGTATAGGGTGGACTAACGGATGCAATGACGAAAAGGACCTATTGCATATAAACAAAGTGACTGATGTAGGAGGTAGTCAGGACTGGGAGGGAGAAAGGGAGGGGGTAGATGTGAGAGAGAAAGAACGAAGTAACTTGGATATTTTAAGGACTAAATGTTTGTGAGCGATGTTCTGAGAGTCGCCGATGAGTACGACACAGAAAATCACAATTATCATTCGGCACAAACGTTTCTAAAGAGGGTTCGTTCATAAAATATTCACACCGATTTCCCAAATCTAATGCAAACAAGGATATATATGCTCCATTTTTCGGTAAATGATAACTCTGTTATATATAATTCGAAGAAGGATCATGTGCAAGGATTTGGGTTTGGGATTCAGTTCCCATGATACTGTGAAATGTGCTTACCTGTCCTAAATCAGTAACTGCACAATAAATACGGTATAATTAAGAGCTTTAAAAATTACGAAATAGGCGTACATGATATGCCTGTCAGAAGCAGAATGTATTTTAAATGTCCAAATTCACCTGTCTAAAAGGTCAACGTCAAAAATTCCCCTCAAACAAGATTCCTAGTTAGGAAGTTACCGAGTGAGCACGTCGGATTTGATGAGAATAATTGGCCCAACCAGAATCTCCTTTTCAGGTTCCCTAAATTATTATTATTATCATTAAATCATTTATTTCCATCGTCTAGCAATGGGTTTTCAATTTATCTTACATTAAACATAACACTTCATTATCATGTACACGATTTGGATTACCGTTATTAATAGTTCAATTGAATTCGTCGCAGCAATTCGCTAGTATGCCGCCGGTTCTTATATTATGCAAAAATTATTGATTACAATATTATAATCAATGATCAATAGCTACCTTTTTTTTTTTTTTTTTGAGGTAAGAATCATGAATGTATGTTGTTGAGAAATCAATAATAAATGAGGTTGGCAATCATGAATGCACGGGGTGGGTAATTCACGAATACATGGGGTTATAAAAATTACGAATACATTGGGTTGGGAGGGGTTGGAAATTTCGAATATATGGGACTAGGAAATCCTGAGAACATGAGGTTGGTAAACTAACATATTGCGTTAACATATTGTTCAGATAGCTCTAAAAAAATTATAAATACAGAGGAGGTGAATAGACTACATGAATTATACATAAAGAATTTACATAATACTGAATACCTGCACTTCATTACCGCAAGGAAATGATTAAATAATTGACAATCACAATAATTCAATACTGGAGTGCAGAAGTGGAATGAATATGCTTCTGTTATAGCTAGAAGATAATGCACAATATAAGTTTAGGTGACAATGATTGTATCAAAAATAATACGGTGATTGGTAGATATGATTCAATGAATTATAATCACATTGCAACAAAATTATGCATAAAAAAAAAGTCTGGCGTTGGGAAATCAATAATAAATGAGGTTGAGCAACAATGAATACACGGGTGGGGCAATCGCGAATACATGGGGTTACGACAGTTACGGATACATTGGGTTGATGAAATCGTGAAATATATGGGGTTAATGAATCCGGAGAACATGGGGTTGGAGAACCAACCTATTGCGCGAACATGTTGTACAGATAGTTAATATATACATATATACATACATATACACAT
>SDVV010001990.1:0-24045 GCA_016164225.1 Gammarus roeselii
ATAAATTTATAAATATTCTTACAGGGACATTTTCTGATTTTCTGAAGTTTATAAAAATACCGATGAATTTCTGAAAATATGGTTTTACCCGAATCCATTAAATGAACTTCTTTAAGAGTAGAGCTGAGAAACCTTTGAATTTAGTGAAACAGAGCGCGATGCTAGATTCTGTGAGGCACCGCATTAACATTTCTCGTAGTAGTAGCCAATGAGCATAAAATGCAGGAATTAAATATATGGCTGCAGGTGACCATCTATTTCGTGTTGACTTTATTTTCTGTTTTCTCTTTATATTCGTTAGCAAAAAAAGGATTGCGTAATAGGATGTATTAGCAAGGTTGGGGTACAGGAGCAGTTTAACTATTTAATGCAGTTTAACTATTTAATGATAACGGTCGCTTATCTTCAGAATTTTGCCGGTAAGATCTTTCTTGATTGATAAGGGTGATTAAGGAATAGGGAAGGAAAGTGGTTAGGGAATAGGGAAGGAAAGTGGTTTAGTAATATCGTTGGAAAGTGGTCAAGGAATAGGTAGGAAAGTGGTCAAGGAATAGGGAAGGCAAGTGGTTTAGTAATACCTAAGGAAAGTGGTTAAGGAATAGGCAGGAAAGTGGTTAAGGAATAGAGATGGAAAGCGGTTAAGGAATAGGGATGAAAAGTGGTTAAGGAATAGGGAAGGAAAATGGTTAGGTAATACCAAAGGAAAGTGGTTAAGGAATTGGGATGGAAAGCGGTTAAGGAATAGGGATGGAAAGTGGTTAAGGAATAGGGAAGGAAAATGGTTAAGTAATACCAAAGGAAAGTGGTTAAGGAATAGGGAAGGAAGCCTTACGTTTTGTCAAGCTCAATGAGTTATGGACACAGGTTAGATACGTCTCAAATTTATCTCAAATGAAACAAGAAGTTCATGGATATTTTTTTTTGTATTCTAACATGGCATGATAATGAAACCATAACAATACATTAACTCACGTCAGTTCCTCACGACAATGCATATGACAGCCTCCAATAACGACACAAAAAGGTTGCAAAAACTCACTCCACGATATCGTGACACCAACGCACGGCAGAACCTGGCGACGTTATACCATTCCACCGAAATTCCCTCATCACAGCACGACCGTGGCTCCATTTCACGCCAACACTAAATTACAACCTCGCATATAAAACACTTCACGACAAAACCATATAAAACATACAATTTCTTCCTTTGACGTCAATATCTCACAACACACCATAACATCAATTCATGGCAGTAGCTCTTAATAATATAGCACGACTTTCCTTGACGTCAATAGTTCGTTACAGTTCATCATGACTTCACTACACAGCGTACCTCATAACAACATAGCACGACTTTCCTTCCCGTCAATAATTCATTAGAGCACATCATGACTTCACTTCACAACGTACCTCATAACAACGTAGCACGACTTTTCTTCCCATCAATAATTCATTACAGCACATCATGACTTCACTTTACGGCGTACCTCATAACAACACAGCACGACTTTCCTTCACGTCAATAATTCATTACAGCACATCAAGACTTCACTACACAGCGTACCTCATAACAACATAGCACGACTTTCCTTCGCGTCAATAATTCATTACAGCACTTCATGACTTCACTTCACGACGTACCTCATAACAACGTTGCACGACTTTCCTTCACGTCAATAATTCATTACAGCACATCATGACTTCACTTCACGACGTACCTCATAACAACGTTGCACGACTTTCCTTCACGTCAATAATTCGTTACAGCACATCATGTCTTCACTTCACGGCGTACCTCATAACGACAGAGCACGACTTTCCTTCCAATAATTCCTTACAACACATCATGACTCCACTTCCTGCCAGTATCCCATTGCAACAACCGATTAAGAGAAAACATGTTGGACACGTTGACAAGTCATAGTTCCGGACGTGAAAGATCGTGCATAAGCTTATTAAGTTCCGGAAGCATATCAAAATTCAGGAGTGTTTCATATCCTGGTTCATGTATCAATAATTGAACTATATTTTTCTGTAGTGTTAGGCCCGACTTGAACTCCTGACTGAGATGACCCGTTAAGTGTTTATAATAATGTAGAAGTTTAAATATTTTCAGTTTATTGGTGTGAAAACCCTTCCTCGAATGCATGACTTTGACATTGCTCTCACACTTTATTACATCATTTTATTACACTATTTTTATACAATAAATCCTTATGCCAACTTTATAAAGTGAAGCCCATTCGACAGCGGGTGTTAATATTTCTTGCTAGAGGCTTGGATTTTTTTTTACTGTTCCCTATTCAAACTGCCATGAAACACAGCACGCGAATAATGACCAGAAATAGGCTTGGAGACAAAAATTAGGAGGATAGAATTGCAAGGAAGTGACGAAGTCTCCAATGAAACCTGTGGAAGATTCAAACATACATTGAAGAGAGGGGTGAATGAGAAGGAATTAAACTTTGTCTATGCGATGAATGAAATAAAGGCAAAAACTGATATGGTAAAGATTTCAACGATTTTCCTATTTACAAACGGTTCGATCTTCTTCTACGAACGCAAGTCAGCATGAATATTTTGAACTCGTGACTTTGCTGTGTGAAAAGCGAAAAACATTTAGTCCCATTCGTTGTAAAATAAGACTAGTTTCTGACTACAGCAGGTGAGTAATTACTGGACTTAGTTGAAGATTCAATTGCTTAGTCATCACTAAACCAACTCCTGAAACACATCAATCATTCCATAACTGTGTAATCATGATGATCAGCAAATAACTATTAGTTCGAAATGGATTGAGCCTGATACTTCCTCCTTCGCCTGCAGAGCACCTTAGCAAATTTGCTCCACGAGATGTCCTAACAGTATCCTTCTACAACTCTTTGATGTTCCTCATGGGATGCCCCCTTCCTCAAACTAAAGCGTTCATCACCCAACTTTTAATTGCTGTCATCGTAAAGCAAACTTTAATTTGAGCCTCCGTCTAATCGGCTTAGAAAGAACAGTGGTTTGTGGCATTGAGGCTCCAGTGTACTGCGACTGGGTGGAAAATATATATTTATAGGATCAAGGCCTAGCACTCTGCACCCGCGCACTGATTCGATATTTGGTGGCATTTGTTACTATGATCCTATGGTCTTATAGGATCAAGGCTATCACTCAGTACCCGGGCACTGACTCGATATTTGGTTGATATTTGTTACAATGGTCTAATGGTCCTATAGGATCAAGGCTAGCACTCAGTACCCGGGCACTGACTCGATATTTGGTGGCATTTGTTTCCATGATCCTATGGTCTTATAGGATCAAGGCTAGCACTCAGTACCCGGGCACTGACTCGATATTTGGTTGATATTTGTTACAATGGTCTAATGGTCCTATAGGATCAAGGCTAGCACTCAGTACCCGGGCACTGACTCGATATTTGGTGGCATTTGTTTCCATGATCCTATGGTCTTATAGGATCAAGGCTAGCACTCAGTACCCGGGCACTGACTCGATATTTGGTTGATATTTGTTACAATGGTCTAATGGTCCTATAGGATCAAGGCTAGCACTCAGTACCCGGGCACTGACTCGATATTTGGTGGCATTTGTTTCCATGATCCTATGGTCTTATAGGATCAAGGCTAGCACTCAGTACCCGGGCACTGACTCGATATTTGGTTGAAATTTGTTACAATGGTCTAATGGTCCTATAGGATTAAGGCTAGCACTCTGTACCCGCACACTGACTCGATATTTGGTTGACATTTGTTACTATGCTCTAGTATCTATACCGAATATTGATGGGGCGACATATCACTAACAGACTGTTCCGATCACTGAGTTAAACTGTTATATTTTTAAATGCATTTACAATGATTGTGTTGAGGATAGTAATCTTAGGTACCTTACCACCGACTATTAAAGTAATCTTAGGTACCTTACCATGACACTATTATCCACAAACATATTTTAAATATCATAAAGAATTCAAATCAAATAACGCCTGCACAACACTACAAGAAACTATTTTAATCTATTAGTTTAATTGTGAAGCGACCATAATGCCAATGATAAAACAGGTCATTTGATGCTCTGTAATTTAATCAGATGATGAACTGAATGAAATGAACTGAATTAAAATGACAGCTTTACCACTAAACGATGCAGAAAGCTGATGCCAAATGACAGCTGTTTGGTAGGATAGAATCATGTTACGTCGAGCAACCATTTGGCTAGGTCATCTTCATGGTTTGGTGCTGAGACCTAGAGGTCATATTGGTCTGAAAAATGAGCAAAAATAATGAATTGTATTGTTTAAAACGGTCAGATTTGGAATGTATTGTACACGATCATATTGAGCACAGTATGTAAAGTTATTTCTAAAGAAATACCTTTATCATTATGGAAATATAATACTTTCAAATCGTAATAAAAGTGAACGAGCAATTTTTTCCGTGTATACGAGGTATACGAAAACATCGTCACTAATCTAAATTTGGATGTGAAGTATTAAAATATCTTTACAGTACACTTGCCACTGCGCTGTATAGATTTTTCAGTTAGTCAGTGAAACACAAGAAATTATATTTAGTTTTTGGTGAGCAGAATGACATTCAACTTATGAACGACCATCGTTAGAATATAAATAATAATTGCCCAAAAAAGATTTGAAATGTAAATGATTTCTAATATAATAAACATGTAATAAACATCGGCTGAACAAAAAAATGTTTTGACAATCTTCTTTCCATCTAAAATTATTGCGTGATGACTATCATTACATGGGCTATCACAGCTGGTTATGCTAGAACTCCATTTTTTTTATCAATTTTATTTGTACCCTGACTAGAGTTATATTACAGCAGTGTATAGTTTGAAATGTGTACAAATAATTGATGGGTATTGCTAACCACACAAACTCTATTCTACACGATGGGTAGCGAAACAAATTTGTAATATATCAACATTTGACTGGTGGAAAATAATAGGCATTGCAAATTATTACCAGCAAGGACACTTTGAAAACAGTATTTAGACTCAAATATACTTTTAATTTATTTGAAGGCATGATCGGGCCACTCAGAGTTGTGGCGATAAGCCTTCCAGCCTCGCATGATCGGGCCACTCAGAGTTGTGGCGGTAAGCCCTCCAGCCTCGCATGATCAGGCCACTCAGAGTTGTGTCAGTTAACACTTCGGCCTCACATGATCAGGCCACTCAGAGGTGTGGCGGTAAGCCCTCCTACCTCGCATGATCAGGCCACTCAGAGTTGTGGCAGTAAACTCTCCAGCCTCGCATGATCAGGCCACTCAGAGTTGTGGTGGTAAACCCTCCTACCTCGCATGATCAGGCCACTCAGAGTTGTGGCAGTAAACTCTCCAGCCTCGCATGATCAGGCCACTCAGAGTTGTGGCGGTAAACCCTCCTACCTCGCATGATCTGGCCACTCAGAGTTGTGGCAGTAAACTCTCCAGCCTCGCATGATCAGGCCACTCTGAGTTGTGGCGGTAAGCCCTCCAGCCTCGCATGATCAGGCCACTCAGAGTTGTGTCAGTTAACACTCCGGTCTCGCATGATCAGGCCACTCAGAGTTGTGTCACTTAACACTCTGACCTCGCATGATCAGGCCACTCAGAGTTGTGGCAGTAAACACTTTGCCATGCATGATCCAGAACTATGGCAGTTAACACTCCGGCCTCGCATGATCAGGCCGCTCAGAGTTGTGGCAGTAAGCCCTCCAGCCTCGCATGATCAGGCCACTCAGATTTGTGTCAGTTAACACTCCGGCCTCGCATAATCAGGGCACTCAAAGTTGGGGCATTAAACAATCCGGTTTCGCATGATCAGGTCTCTCAGAGTTGTGGTAGTAAACACTCTTGTCTAGCATGATTTGGCCACTCAGAGTTGTGGAGGTAAACACTCCGGCCTCGCATGATCAGGTCACTCGGAGTTGTGGTAGTAAACACACTTGCCTCGCTTGATCAGGCCACTCCGAGTTGTGGCAGTAAACACTCCGGCCTCGCTTGATCAGGACACTAGAGTTGTGGCAGTAAACACTATTGCCTTGCATGATCCAGAATTGTGACAGCTCACACTCCGACCTCGCAGGATCAGGCCACTCAGAGTTGTAGCAGTAAACACTCCGACCTCGCATGATCAGGCCTCTCAGATTTGTGCTAGTAAACACTCCTGATTCTCAAACGTTTGGCAATCTGAGTATCGCCATTCAATAAGCTAAATTGAATAGAAATTTAAAACTAAAAGCAATCTGAATGAATAAATTTATTACCGTGTCAAGGAAAGGAAAAGTATGATAGAATGAAACCGATTTGAAGTGCGATGTTCTTGTAGTACATTGGGTACAAATTAGCAACACTCCTGTAACTATATTCAATTTATTCATTCGAATTTTTAGGGCATTACTGTGTTCTTCATCAGTGGTTAAATCAAACCAGAAAACGTATGAAACAGATTTCTACGTCAACATAGAATAAAGTAATTCTTGTCAAAGAGATTGCGTCTACGATGCTTAAATATCTTTCGTTCACAGTGATGTATTGAAGCTATTACGCCAATAGGAAGGATTGATAGAAGGCGACGCTTCGTGACGACGAAGTATCTTGTTGTTCCAGACGCCTGTCGTCGTCTAGATGAGGATAGCGTAACAGGGCGATGAGCGAATGCTGAAAAAACATCGCGATGGAAATACTTACACTAAAGTTTATTATTTGGTATCAAATGCAAGGCGGATCAAACAAAACTCAGTACAAGTAACGAAAGGTACGTTTGCTTGGTATTAAACACTTCGCTCAACCCCCACACTAAGTTCTAAATATCTATCCGAACATTATGAGAAGAGTTTTATACTAGGCTGTAAACAATTACAAGCAGTGTTATAAGCGTGAAAACAAATCGAAATGCAAAATGCGTCAGTTATTTTTTACCTATTTTCCTCCACCATTATTGATACATCTTACAATGCTCAAAACTGAATAAGTGATCCATGCCAGAGGGACCAATTCAGAATATAGTTGTTTCTCAGGGTTGCCAGTACTGATCTTGCGGAGCGGGAGCTCTGCTGCATGGTTAACTGTCATTGGTCGAGCGGGAGCCCTGTGCATGGCTAACTGTCATTGGTCGAGCGGGAGACTTTGCATGGTTAACTGTCATTGGTCGAGCGGGAGCCCTGTTCATGGTTAGCTGTCATTGGTCGAGCGGGAGCCCTGTGCATGGTTAACTGTCATTGGTCGAGCGGGAGCCCTGTTCATGGTTAGCTGTCATTGGTCAAGCGGGCGCCTCTGTGCATGATTAACTGCCACTGGTCATTTTTGAACCATGCGACCAATATAAGCCAAAAACAAGCAGCTAAAGGATTGCACTGGACAGTTACAGATCAATCACTTTCGGCTCAATCTGGTCGTGGCTGAACGAAACCGTGTCTCAGATTGTGAGGATTTCACGAGATGAGCACAGAGACCGTCAACGCTGGTTGTCCTTCAATACTTTCACTGGGATAAGTAATTGTTCCGTCTATTATCCACCTTCACGATTAGCGCTCTACTTGAAAATTTTGATGCGTCGTCCCTTCAGCGATGAAATACAACGCTTATGTAGACTGTACCTCAACTTTGTCACTAATTCTTCTCAATGAAAAGAAGCGGTGTAAGAGGATGAAAGATTTCCCATCATTGAATTGAGTGTGGCTCAGAACCGTTATCCGACTAGTTTTCGTATTTATTAGTGAATAAGTTTGCTGACGTCGCTATTGGATATCATAGATATACACACACTATAAATAAACACAAACTTACGCCCAGGACCCTCAACAGTTATAAAAACCTTTCGAAATTATCCGCGGTAGCAGCACCGACTCAAGTGTGATACAACGTTCAGGAAGTTGAGTTCCACATGAATTACCAAATGTAATATTTTGTAGCTGAGAGGTTACACTACCTCGATTCCAGAACCAGTATTTTTATCAAATGTTCTAGTACTCCTAACTAAGTTACAATAAACTTCAGTGTTCAAACTCTATAACCACCCAAACCCATTTTCACACAATATTCAAAGTACTGCAGCTACAGGGCATATTTGATCAAGGGATGCATCGATGTACCCATTCTCTTTGGTAAAGAGAATCTTTACATGTTCGTAATCGAAGTTCTTGTAACTCTTTCCTCTTCATTAAAAATTACTTACAAAGTTTTGGTTAAGAGTCAGTCAAACAATCGCTGAATACGTTTCTCTAGCAAGATAATATTAACTAACTTCAGATTCTTTTAGAAATACTCACATATGCACATTGGGATAAAGAACTTGTTGCAAAGCCATGCCAAATATTACTGCGTAAATTTCTTAATCATTTTAAAATACCTTATTTTTTCTCAAATCATTGAAATAAATGGACAAATTATTATACATTGCAGACGATTTCATTGCTTGAAAATTTACGTTCCAAATTTCGTAAAGTCAGAAGAAACTACAGGGTTTTTGCATTTATGGAAACAATTTCCCCCACAAAATAATAACACATTGATCATTAGTCAAGAACCCGCTTGCTCGATCTTCGGTTATTGTTATCAATAACCGCCACCCCCAAATCAAACACAGTTCTAAGTATTTTTTATTTGAAGTTGGCGACTCCTCCTGTATGGAAACACTCTTAGGTTCTCTTTGTTAATCATTTCAAAACACACTGAAAAATAAGCTTCCTGTTTATAATACACATTTCTCTGCCATAAATTCTCATAAATGACAGGACGAAAATTGAATTTACAAAATGTGCATCGTCCTATTATTGATGAATATAATGTGATGCAAATGGAATAAAATGAACCTGATGCAAACGACTCGATGGATGCTCTTTCATGTTGTTTCTTCCGTTGAGACCTCTGGCCAATAATGTTATAGAATTTCTTTGTTAGGCGGTTACTGTCGTGTTATCAAGTAGTCAATGTATTGTTGATTTAATTACAATGGTGTCACTGAGCATCTTTCCACAAAAAAATCCTAAACTGAACAGCCACCCTGACGAATATAATCACAGGTGAAGGTGTTAAGTAGCGGACAGTTTTTCCTGCAGGTTCATTCAAGGCAAATGTGGTGCTGCCGGCAAGCTTGAATAACTTGATAAGAATGCCGGTGTCGAGGACATTCATTTAACTTATGCATCTAAGCTCCGCAAGAATCGTTTCCTGTTACATTTCTGAGCTAAGTTACACTGACTCTTGTTATGCCTCTACCGACCCGGCGTATGGGGCCCGTGAGCCACCGCGGAGCCACATGGAAACGTTTCCCCTTTTACCGTGTGCCACGATAATTTTCTTAAAGCGTTCATGCATCTGGCATTTCATAAAACATCATTTTGAAAGACAGAATAGATAAAGTTGAAAGCTTTATTTAATTGTACATCTTGGTGGCATCCCAAAACAATCGATGACAAATTCTCATCCGCTGTGCCGTTACACCGCCTGTTCTGCCTAGTGTCCCGTACATCGTATAGTGCCCACCCCCTCACACCCTCACATGGATTCTTAGTCTCTGTCCATTGCCTTTCCTTCAACTATTCCCATGAGCACTAGCGCGTTTTATTTTGTCAGTTCCAATTTTTTTCGAGCGTCCCAACACAGGAGCTCATGACAGACAGTCCAGTTTCTACAGTACTTATAAAATTGAAATATTTTGTGTGCCTTTTTCTCCCGAAAATATTCTGTACCTAATCCAATGCATATGCCGTCCCCGGAATACAGAGGCTAACGACAAAATCTGTGGTTGTGGAGGTCAATTACAAAAGCACACGACAAACTTTGTTGTTGTTGGAGGTCAATTACAGAAGCACACGACGAACTCTGTTGTTGTTGGAGGTCAATTACAGAAGCACACGACGAACTCTGTTGTTGTTGGAGGTCAATTACAGAAGCACACGACAAACTCTGTTGTTGTTGGAGGTCAATTAAGAAGCACACGACGAACTCTGTTGTTGTTGGAGGTCAATTACAGAAGCACACGATGAACTCTGTTGTTGTGGAGATCAATTACAGCAGCACACGACGATTCTGTTGTTGTGGAGGTCAGTTGCAGGAGCCTACGACGAACTCTGTTGTTGTGGAGGTCAATTACAGCAGTACAAGAAGAACTCCAAAAGCACACGACGAACTCTGTTGTTGTGGAGGTCAATTACAGAAATCCACGACAAACTCTGTTGTTGTGGGAATTAATTACAGCAGCACACGATGAATTTTGTCGTTGCGAAGGTCGATTTAGTAAAAAAATGTACTCCAGTTCCGGAATGAAAACTGACAATTTAAATTCAAAATCCTCCTTCTGCCTATCGAGACCGTAGCTTAGCAAATGTATTCTTTGTTTTGTTTTGAGAAAATGTAAAGCATCGGAAGGAATTATCAGCAACTTATGTGTATATTGAACAGACGGAGGGTCTTTATTTTATTTTCTATCCCATACGTTCCTGATGCCCACATGCTATTGACAGAAATAGTATTTTTTTGTAGTTTTTTGCAGCTATTCACAAGTGAGTGAGGATACAACTTATGATATAGCAACGTTACGATCGACTGCTAAAAAAAATATATCTCGGACATGACTGTAAGCAAATTTTGTATGGGTGATTTCAGTGTTTTTTTTTCGTGACGAAACTGATTACATTTCGAATTAGTCGAATAAAAAGCTCTTTAACGGAAAATTAACATTAACTCGTCAGAGCTTTTTCCCATTACATGGACAAGGCTCTTTGTTTAACAACCTGGCACACATTGTGTGTCTGTTGGCGCAGATCATGGATGCTCAAGCAACTGGAATTAACTAAATCTTATTTTGCTGGAGTGACAAACAATTTCCATTAAGCTAATCTTGGATTTGGTGTTGAGTACCAAAAGTAGACCAATTTAGATCTCGTAGAAGGCCGAATGCCGCAGTGAGGCATCAATTGGGAAATTCCCAGTGCTATTTAAGACATCGCTGTAGGTGCTGGTCAATCGTGGCTCAGCGAGCCGCCAATATGTACTGACGGTACATATAGAATAACCATATGAAACGTAGGAATGTTACATTTCTGCCGTTTTTGATTAAGATGTTACTAGCGTATTTTTATTCTGTCAGCAAAGTGTAGCCAGCTGAGAGAATCATAACATCATGTTTTAGATTACCACCATCAATTTTTTAACTGATTATCCATTATTTATAACAAAACCAGCCATTTACCAATACCCTCGTACAGTACAGGGTTGAAAGCGAACGGTTGTTACTGTCGTGCCGAAGATGGCCGATGATTCCTATTCTCGAACTGACAACTGTCGGGCGGTTCTTATTGTTGTTCCCGACGGTCGTCGTACCTTGCCAAAATTAAAAATATAACCGTCCAGATAAAATAAAAGAGGTTACTATGCAGTAGTTCTTTCAAGGATTATTGTTTTGATAGATTCGCTGTTTGAAAGAAAACAACCCTGATGAAGACTGACTTACGAAAGAGATGGCTACTACATTCGAGGTAATTATAAGAATTAGATGGAACTTATGACCCAAGAGGCAATATTAAAAACAAAACAGAAATAATACATAAGCCACGCTTATTTATTCGGTTATTTTTGTTTTGGATTCGAACAGCCCTGCAATTCGATTGAATGTATTTATCAATATTTATACAACATACACAAATATATGCAATCCCATTGCCGCGACGTTGGAATAAATTCGACAGAATAATGTTTTCCTTGCACTGATGAAACTATGCATTGGGTTGCATAACATACAAGATCTGTTACCCAGCTAATTGTTTTTTTATGTACTTGTAAGAACAGTATATCATGGATGTGGAAGGATGATTTTTTTGATGCTGCCCTGACGTACTTTCCCGCCCTTGGCATGTCGTTGAGAAACGGGTTGGTCGTGACCGGGGACCCGGTCACCATGACGCGGCAGGGGTTAGCTAGTGACACTGTCACGCCCTGCTGCTGGCACTGACCTTGGATTGCCCTCATGACTCAGAGTGTACGTTAAGTGGTCTTCCGGCCTGACTCTCTGACGCAAATGGGCTAAGTTGTGTTGAGTGTATGAGGTGAGTGTGAAATACGCCATGTCGTAGGCCATCCCCCTTCTTGGAGGATTCGGCCTGGTGTCTTTATCAGTGTCTGCATCTGTGAAATTAGAGTGCGAATGTGGGTTCTAAAGTAATTAATGGAGAAACTGTCAGAAAAAACATTAGAGACGGAATGTTCATCCACGTATGTCGGCACCATTATGATTTTCCAGTCGATGCGTCTACTACGCACGTTAAGTGTTATGTTACTCTGATTTCACTCGCTTCGAGTGAATTCCAGTGATTCTGTATCAAGATTTTTAAACATCTCTTACAATGGCAGACAAATCCACTTCTCTCGTACAGCGATAAATTTGTTGAAATTGTCAACGTTTTGTGATATAACATCTGACATTGTAAGGTTCAGAATTTTTTTAGTACCAAACAAATTATGTATTAATATCCTAAAATTAGCAAGACAAAAACTTGACACGTGTTGGCATTGGAATTTTCAGACTTAATAAAGAAAGTATTCCAGGTTTTTTTTTTTTTTAACCAAGTGCTAGTAAAATAAAATTGTCACGGCTAAAAAAAATCTCTTGTCCCACCGACGTCAGTCAACACGATGCTTTCGTGGTTGACACGTATATTTTCTTATATCGATGTTTAACGTCGTTTATCTCAAGTCTCCGATACAGCTACAGGGATACTGGCCGTCAGACCCAAAGTGTCGACTAGAAGCTTTGTTCTGATGCAGACAAATAGTGTCAAGCTGGGATCAAAGGGGCCAGGACCAATATAGCCAAACGAGTGGTGGCTTCAGCAAAGGCGGGCGAGAAAGATAATATGGGAATTGAAAAACGGAGCGAAAGTTGCTCAACGGAGAGTTGAGGGGGTATGATACTCGGCCACTGTCATTATTTTTACATGGATGTGAACTGTGTAAGTATTTTTAGATGAGTGAAAATGACCGAATAGCTTAGTTAATGATATTTTTTGATCACTGTAGACTTGTACAAAGAAGCGTTTGATAAGGTAAATAGCGTACATTGTTTCCACTATCAGATTGATAAATTAATATAAGAATAAGCATCGGTTCTTGAGCAACTATTCTGCTGTTTTCCACTGATAAAAAAAGGTCGAGTTATGAATTAAAATTCTCTTGGTTTCTTCCATTCCCACAACTGAAGGGGAGCGTTCAGATTCATTTTTAATATCTTAAATAACGAGAGTTCTTGTAAGTCGGAGGATTAAATGGGATGACTGTTGAACAAAGACCTTCAAAAAAGCTCATTCCGTGTGTTGATCACAGGAATGAGTGCGCTCACTCTTCTGTACGTAGTTTGTTTTGAATACAAAACAACCAGCTCGTGAAGACCAGATAGAACGAAAAAAGGTATACGTAACAATTTTTTTATTAATCATCCATAGAATTGTTATGAATCGGTATGAACAAAAACCAAAATGATGTTGCGAGAGGATTTTTTTAACTGGTTCTTCTCTAACGAGTAAACGAATCGATTTTCAAAAAACATCCACAAAATCAAGTTCTGATTGCATTATGCTATTGTACCGCTTCTAATGGCGACTATTACAAATTGTCACATTTTCAGTAGGCAAGTACCACCATTAGCAAGCAGGCGATTCCCCAATAAACAAGATAGTCTAGTTGGCACTCGCTTTTTTTTGGTCTTCCCAGTCACTCACTTTCGCTACAGTAAAAAACATCACTAAAATTACGGAACCTCTCCGATTCATAAGCAGTCTACTGAAGGTGGTCTTCAAAACTGAAATTATTCAAAATGGTGAAAAACAGTAAACATCACTGACATATTAAAGAAGAGTAGTAGGCAAGAGCCAGGAAACTAAAACCTCTTCACTCTTACATCAGTGGTCGGCAAAACCTTGGAAAGATTGATATAAACAAGTATAACAGGTCAACTCTAGAAAAACCGCCTCATCAAGGAAACCCAACAAGGCTTCAGAAGTAAGCTAAGCTGCCTGACTATTTTCACTGACTTTATCAATGGAATCACCGAGATGTACGATGACACCAAAGCATTTGACCTTATTTATCTTGATTTTCAAAAGCGTTTGATAAGGTCCTCAATAAACGCCTAGTAAAGAAAGGAGAGGCGCTTGATATAACTGGAAATGTAGCCAGGTGGCTACGAAATTGGCTCACAGGCCGCAAACAACACTGGTCTGTGTCGACCTAGGAAAAAGTCAGCGGGGTGCGGTATCAACTGGAGTACCCCAGCACAGTGTTCGTGGGCTCATTCTCAATATAATCAATATAAATGACCTTGACACCGACATTGTTAGCAAGTTATAAAAATTTGCTGACAAAACTAAACTCTGCCACAGAGCGACTGTGAACAAGATCGCAAAAGAATTCAGAGGCATTTTAAGGAACTAGTGGAATGGTTTGATAAGTGGTAAATGAACATTGATGTTGAAAAATGCACTGTTATGCATATTGGATCACACAATATAAATTCCGCTTACGTGAATTCGACCATCAACGAGATCTTGGCATATTATTCACCAAAGATCATAAGTGGAAGAACCAAATGGAAGCTAGCTACGAGAAAGGCAATAGAATATTGGCTTTATATCCAAAAAATTCCACCACAAGTCCAGGGACGTCGTGCTTCCATTATGTACTTTACCGGTCACGTCTCAAATGGAATTTGCAGTACGAAATTGTTCTTCTCACCTGAGAGGTGATATTAACAAAATGGAACGTGTTCGCACAGAGCAACGAAAATGATACCGGAACTGAGAAATAAGACATACCCGAAACTACCAGACGAACTTAAACTGATATCACTTGACAGGAGACGACTTAGAGGTCAGTTAATAGAGACCTTCAAATGATTGAAAAGGGCTTAATAGAGCTTTTCCTGAGTATTTTTTGACCGAGATTATAACCCAAAGAACAGAAATAATGAACCAAAAATGCAGATTAAACCATTCAGAATTTTAATGGACGAGATTTTTTTTTTCAATCAAGATACCCACAGTTTGGAACCGTATGTCACATAATGTGTTTAACAGTATAAACGTAAACAACTTCGAAAAAATGCTTCGACAAACACTGGGAGACTAATTCACCCCTTACGAAGAAAACGTGTCGCAAGGACTATTGCCACATAATGTGACAACAACTTCCGCTGGAGCCTTCAGCATCCGGCAGCCTACTAACGAAGGCCACCTCATGTAGGGTGGGATAGTTGCACTACAAATTCAATCTTGGAGTACTGCTAGAATGGACTTTTCAGCCATTCCTGCAACTACTCGCTAATTCCCGTGCTGAAATTGCTTGTTTCCATGCCGAAATCGATTGTTCCCGTGCCGTTTACCAACTGACTCTCTTTTGTGTACATTTTTTATAGACTCTCTTTTGTGTACTTTTTTACAGATTTTCTTTTGTGTTCTTTAATTGTGAGAGCTGTAAATTATCTTAAAATTAATCGCCTGTTAATAAGTGCATTAGCTGTAATAAGTGCTGAAAATAAGTATTAATTAACGCGCGCGAGCAGTTGAGTGCGGAGATTCCCTCGGACGACGTTCGAGGATGCCTCCGACTCTGGCGGACTGCTCGGTATGCTTCGCCAGGATGAGCAGGAGCGTCTTCAGGGACTTCTCGGGAGACCTCGTCTGCCGGTTCTGTGAGCTGGATGGCAGGCTCGACCGGGTCCTAGTGACCTTCGAGAGCCTGCGGTGGAGGGACGACGACGACGGAGAGGACGGGATCCTTGCGGAGAAGGTTTTTGTCCTAGAGGAGCAGCTGGGCACTGTCGCCAGTGAGTATGTGGAGATGAGAGAGGAGATTGGTAGGACTTGTGACTCCGTAGCGGAGGTCCATGAGGACCTTGTTAGTGAGCGTGATCTAGAGAGTTTCGCTGCAGACCTCAGTAGAAACTTACGTTCTGATATGGAGAAGGTTAGTTAGGGCCTGGCAGAACAGACAGACAGTCTTGGTGGTTCTGCTCTGACTTCCTACCGTGACGTCCTGGGTGAGAGTCTGCAACGGCAGCACGCATCAAGCCCTAAACTCATATCAGGGCTACCGGTGCTGGATGTGAGCTCGAAACACGCTTCCACCCCTATACCCAAACCGGGGTAACTACTTCCCGTCAGGCCAAGATGTCATCTGCTGCCCGGAAACTGAAAGCCGGGACTAGGCCGATACCTCGGACCAAGATATCCGCGTGTCGAAACCGCACCCAACCTCGACGGGGTGGCGTAGATTCGGATGGATTTCAGCAGACAAAGAATCGGTTTACCTTCGTGAACTGGCCCGCGTTTGTTATGCCATAGCGGAACACTTTTGAGAAGTTCACCGACCTGGACGGCGAAATTGAGACGCTTGTCCTTGCTGACTCTATCGTTCGACACCAGGCGGTTGAATTTGCTGGTAGGTGTAAGACAAAGAGGCGGGTTATTTGCAAGCCCGGTGCCACGATTGAGTAGATCAGAGGTTCCCTTGCAGAGGTCAAAGTTCCCAGCCGGGAGACACTCATAATCTGCCATGATGGCACCAATGATCTTCAAAGAAGCTGCGGGCACGGTAGATGCGTTACAGGGCTCACAAGAAGACAATTATAGGATGGTCAAGATCCTGGTCCACAAACGCCAAATCAATACCCCCCCAATAATGAAGAAGTCGATGACCGAGACGCGCAATGTCTTAAGGTCTTCTTCTGGAACGCGTAGTTCTATGCCCATAAGTTCGACGAACTGAGGGGACCGGCGACCCTGTACTCGTTTGATGTCATTGGCATAAACGAAACATGGCTCGATCTCCAGAGTAGAAACCTGGCAGCAGAGATAATGCTACCAGGCTACTAAATGTTCAGCGTGGACAAACCCACCTCTAGTAAGCGAGGGGGCGGGTTCGCGCTGCATATAAAGGCGATACTGCATCCATTTCTTTGAGTAATGCTCGCCACAGTTTCTTGCGAAATACTCAACGCAGAAATCAAAGTGACCCATGCGACACTGAAGCTGGGCATTGGTGTACCGCAACAGTCACACCCTTGCGGAATAAGATGCCCAGCGTTATGAGAAGCTGTAAGAACTGGTTCCAAATAATCACGAGACAATCATCGTCGGCGACTTTAATTTCTTTTATATTGACTCGGTGAGCCTAACTTCACATGGCCCCAGACCATAAACTAACGGAGTTCATCACCGATAATGGCCTGACCCAGTGTGTTCGTGAACCAACCGGGGGGAACAACATACTGGATCTAGTCGTGTCAACTGAGGAGCGCTTGGTCGGCAACATCCTAGTTTGCCACAAACTGGGAGGTGCTGACAACAACGCGGTGGAATTCACCATCAAAGTGCCCCGTCCCGAACCCCAGGGAGTATACGTCACCACAATTTTGTGCGAGCAAACTTTCAGGGGATGAGTTAACAACTAAATGCGAGGGACGCTTGCTGTTGTATCCTCTATGAGAGAGTTCGCGAGGCCAGCGACCGATTGATACCCTTAAGGACAATTGATCCCGCTCATAGGATCAGGCCCCCTTTGTGGAACGTCAAAGTTGCAAGAGCCTTGAATCGTCGCGATTAACTTAATTCGCAACGACTGAGGAATAACACCGCAGAGGTGGCAGAACTGCATCGCCTGGCGTGTAGGACAGCCACTAGGCTAGTCCGATCCTCTAAGCACTCGAAAGAGAAAAACATAGCGGATAACGCCAAAGAGAACCCAAAGAATTTCAATCGCTACGTCAACGAGCGTAGAATTGCAAGGGACTCAGTTGGTCTGCTGATGGATGAAGTTGGTGTCCTCAGAACGTCACCTGAGGACATGACCAGTGTCCTGAATAGCTTCTCCTGTTCAGTGTTCACCATTAAGGGCCTCGGCTACGAACGAGGTACTGTTTACGCTGGGGAAGTCAGCCTCAACGAAATTGCGTTCACAAGAGAGGAAGTTGTCAAACAACTTGATGGACTGGACATTTACAAATCGATCGGTCCCGATGGACACCGTCCAAGAGTTCTCAGGGAAACTCGAGAACAATTGGCGGAATCCCTAACTCACATCTTCAACTTATCGATGACGAGTGGCTGGAGATTTGCTAACGTTACAGCAATTTTCAAGAAAGGTGACCGACAATTGCCCAGCAACTATTGACCGATCAGCTTGACGTCGATCGTGTGCAAAACCATCGAGCGATTGATACGAAATCCTCCCATCGATTATCTGGAAGACAACGGACTCTTTCATGACACTCAACACGGCTTCCGCCGTAAGAGGAGTTGTCTGAAGAGGTGATCAACGTGTACGACTGCCGCAAGGCAGTGGATGTCATCTACCTAGACTTACAAAAAATCTTTCACAAGTTGCCGCAGAGGAGACTGTTACACAAAGTGTCTGAGCTCGGCATTGATGGCAACGTACTTCGCTGGCTGCGCACCGGGTTAGCAGGACGCAAGCAAAGAGTAAGCATTGGCCAGGCTTTGTCCGAGTGGGCCCCTGTTACCGCTGGGGTGCCTCAGGGCACTGGGTCCTATCCTCTTCCTCATCTATGTAAACAACATGGATGCGTGGCTTTTGTCCAAAGTATCGAAACTTGCCGACGACACGAAGCTCTGCCATGCAGCATGGAGGGAGAGAGATCGAGTTGAGATTCAACAAGATCTTGAAAAACTCATCCAATGAGCGGATGCGAGACACGCCCTTCAATGTTGCAAAATGAACAGTTATGCACATGGGTGTCGCAATGCCAACTTCGAACACGCGATGGCAGGATGTGATCTTGCAACTGTTGACCAGCAAAGAGACTTGGGCGTCATAATGTCGATTTTTTTTAAATGAAACGCGCAGGCCGAAGAAAGTTACAAAATAGCTAACCGTAACCTTGGCTACATCTCCCGTAACTTTCTCTGCAAAACGTAGGACATTGTATTGCCGTTGTACACGTCCCTCGTCTGTCCCCACCTCAAGCATGCAGTTCAATTCTAGTCTCCACACATGAGGGAGGACATAGCCAAACTGGAACGAATCCAGCATTGTGCTACTGCGCTCATCCCGCAGCTACGCCGCCACAGCTACTAGGATAGGCTGGAAGACTTAGGCCTCATCACCCTCGAGCAACGAAGGTTGAAGGGCCAGCTCATTAAAACCTTCATATACATGAAGGGATTCACCAACGTTCGTAACCGAAACAATGGGGCGAAACTTGTGGAAAAATGTTTCGCTACGACTATAGCGCAACATTTTTTCCTGGTTCCAATCTCACGGGTTGGAACAACTTACCAACTGCGGTAATTGGTTCTGAATCCGTGAATGCGTTCAAGAACGCGCTCGTTAAGCACTGGGCTACGTGACTCGTTTAACCTGAGAACGATACGCTTTCCCAGGAGCTGTCGAGATTATAATTATAGGGATAAAGGGAAAGAGCATGACACGTCTCTCTTCACAATTCAAGCTATTACTTCTGATAAATTCATTATTAAAAACAATAAAAGCATTTTTGCTGGTAGTAGTATTTGTAAATTATTACTCATAATATCATTATAAGTAACAATGTTATGATTGCTATTGCTGGCCAACTCAAGCGACTGAAAAAACTCCATATCGGAACGGAACGCTTTTTACCATTAACATTGCAAGTACAGATAGACTGATAATACTGCATTGCAAGTACAGGCAGATTGATAATATCTCGATTACAATCATTCCTACAGGAATTTACCGAGTGAGAGGTGTCACGGCGACTCGCATACACCCCTAAACTCATGCCAGGGCCACCGGTACTGAGTGTGAGCCCGTAACGGTACTTGCAATCACCCATCCCGCTAGTTACGAGGCCATCTGCTGTCCTAATGGACAATCAGATGAAGGGACTATGGTATCCTGAAAATCGACACTGCCTAAGAGGAGGACTTGCTCAACTTGGAGGGATGCCAAAATATTTTTACTCTTCATTTTGTATTATTCTTATGTGGTAAAGTGACAGCATTCACCACCACACCCCATGATATACGAAAATCTAACCCGCATCAGGAGGAGAGCTCCTGCTCAACTCTGTGATACGGCCTTGATTCGACGGGTATAATCCATTGCTGCAGGCAACAAATATCCTCCTACGGAGGAATCTTGCCGGCACGATAGCATTTTTCTTTCTACTTTTCTACCTCCTTTGTGGGAGAGGAAAGAAAGGAGAAACATGGGGAGAGATAGATAACAAATGCGAACTAGTGCGGGTGAAGTCTGCCGGTGATTCACCCCCACGCCCCATGATATACGAAAATCGATTCCGCACCAGGACGAGAGCTTTGCTCAACTCTATGGTACGACGTAGATTCGAAAGATATTATCTATTGTTGAGGCAATGAGTATCTTCCTAGGGAATGACCTTACTGACACAATGGTATTTTTTTCACTTTTCTATCCTCCCTGCGGGAAAGAAAAGGGAGGAGAAAATGGGGAAAGATAGATAACAATTACGAATCAGGGCGGATGAAGTCTGTTGCGACTCAGCGGCGCTTGCTGAGAAGTTGCAGCGACGGCTTACCTCACACCGCATGCTATGCAAAAATCAAACCGGACCCGGAGGAGAGCGTGGCTCAACTCCAAGGTACGACGTAGATTCGACGACCTTGTGTGGGTGAAGTCTGCGGCGACAATGCGACGCTTACCGATGAGCCACAACGGCGGCGCACCCCCCACACTACTGATATACAAAAATCGAAACCACACCATGAGGAGAGCTGGCTCAATTCTACGGTACGACGTAGATTAGACAGATATCATCCATTGTTGAGACAATGAGTATCCACCTACGGAGAGACCTTGCCGACGCCATGGTATTTTTATCTTTACTTTTCTACCTTCCTTGTTAAGTGAGAAAAGAAAGGATAGAAATGGGGATAACATCCGTCTGTTGAATCAGTGAGTACCTTCCTATGGAAGGGCACTGTCGACACGACACTACCATCTTTTTTTTATCTTATTCCCTTCGTGTCAGGAGTGAAGAAAAAATAAATAAAAAGACACACATTACCAGAAAATTACTTCCCTTCTGACATCTCACCGTGAAATATTCTATGTATCTAGGAGATGCCCCTCAGGTGTCTCCCCCTGAAATAAATTAAATATAATGACACATATTGCAGATGCCCTCCGGCATCTCATCTTAAAAGTTATTCGTTTATACAGTGTGAATGAACGAACCGTCTTCTCTCTCTCCCTTGTAGCACAGATTCGGGTGAGACCTAGTGCAGCAGGGAACAGAGAGACGTATATGTGCTAACTCTTTCTCCACAGATGTTCCAAATTTTTCAAAAATTCACACTGGTTTTGCCCTTTTTTGGACGAAAACTTTGCGATAACTGTTTTAATAAAAAGGTTTTTAATTTTCTAAACTAAATCGATGTTAAAATAGCTTTGTTTCTGCTGACTAAACTCGATTCATCACAATTTCAAAACGTAAATATTCGTGCCTCCTTGGACCAAAAGATCCAATAATACCCATTTTTCAAAATTTAAAATACTCGTGTTTCCTTTGACTAAACTCAGGAGATGCCACAAGCAACTCTCTTCCCAGGAGATGTCGCTCCGACATCTCACCTTGAAGTGCGACAGCTTTCAAGGAACCACTTGCGTACAGAAAACTTTTTCATCTAAGCACATAGGGGAGGACCACTACCCGGGCAACTGGGTGTGGTGTTTATACATGTCAAAATTTAGATACCCATAAGTAGAAGTAGACTCAATACCTAGTTGGAGTCCGTCTGACCCAACCTTTGGGGCAAGCCGACAGGCATGCGCTCGAGGAAAAGTACGAGTCCGCTGAGAATGTGGGTGTGTCCGTCTCTGCTCGACCGTCTGAGATGCGACTGCCTGAAACCTGTATTCTTCACTTCCCATCTTGTTCGCCCCGTTCCTGAATTTTCGCCCTGACACTCGACCCTTTCTTCTCCGGAGCTGAAATGCCTCGAGTAGTAGTATGGTGCTAACTAGTATGGTGGTGATGGTAGTTGTGGGTTCTCTCCTTTCTATTCTTACAACCTTCTTTTTCTGTATGTGTTGCTGAATTTCTAAAGCCTCGTTGACTATCCTCCACTCTTCTTTCACTTTCTTCAAAGGAAACACTCGACATGAGCACTCGTGCTCGTTTGGTTTCCTTACTCTAATCTAATCTAATCTGCTTCTGCTACTACTGAAGATAACAGAAAGAACATACATGGATTATGATCTTCATACATTGACTGCCGAATGTGGACAAAACCTCGAAATTTGAATCCTTTTTATCTCACATGCTCTTGTATGTGTTATTAATGGTTTTTAAAAGAATATCGCTCTGACAATACTTATATAAGCTGATATTAAACAACCCAGTGCAGAGCAATTAATAACAATATAAAAAAAATATCATGGGGACTTAAAACTCTAATTAACATTGGTAATCAGACAAGCCTTTCACATCCGCTTTACGATGAACAGCAGCTGCATCAACATAAATAACATCAGCTCCTTTGCTTGGCCCAATATCCTCCCAAATGACGTCATTTGGAGTCATTACCGTCGTCCGCCGAGTGCATGATTCGCATCGCGATTATATCATCGGCTGACGGTGCAAGGATTAAATGGTGCGATTAGAGTTTGATAATCGGGCAAGGAAGCTTACGGTTGGAAGCTCAGTGGGGTCAGGATTTTGGGTGTTTGATCGGCGCACAAAGGGGCAGAGAGCAGACAATAGTGTGAGGGCAGATGGGAACATGACGTTGACTGGATCTTGAGATGATGACGACAGGTACGAGAATGAATTAAATAACATATAAATAAATATTTATTCCCGAAATGCCTCGTGGTATTCTGATGTTTTGCAAGGTATACATTAAATGTTGAATACACATGAAATCAAGGATACAATGTGTCGAATCCGTTGATATGGCTCGCTGTCTTTCTTACAGGATCGGAAATTTCATGACTACTTAAAGTGCTCGCCTATGCTGGAATTTAGGAATTTTTTACGGAAACACAACACATCATTAGATCTTTTTATTTATTCTTCAGTCAATTCCAGAGTGAAGAAAAACAATCCATATCGTGAATTTATCGAAATTCAAATCAATTGAACAATTCTCATTACAACCCCCATTTAAAATATTTTGATGATGATCTATTTACATTTTTCTTGCCGAACAAACCATCTTGTCAGTGCAGCCATTTCTGTCCCACTCATTCCCGCATATTTTGAGTTCCAACATGGCCGGAGCCGCAAACTTCCAGCATCGTCTCCTGCCGGATAGTTCCATGATTCACCGCCGGTACCGCCTCATATACCACTCCGAGAGGGGGCAGCCGGGCAGAACTTTTGTCAGGCAGATGGTCGGGTCCATATAATGAGTTTAACTTCATCTGTAGTTGAAAGGAACTGTCGTTTGTTTTAATTGAATAAAATACAGGAACGAACAATATTCCCTTCGGGTTGATCAATCACTGTAAGTATATATTCGTCACAGATTTTAGTGTAGTTATTGTTGTAGAGAGGGGTTCAGATGAAGAGGGGGCGACAAGGAGATATGAGACGTTATGGTGATTATTATGGTAGAGAGGGGTTCAGGGGAAGGCGGAGAGACAAGGAGTTAAGAGACGGTGGGGGAGTTATTTTATGTAGCGAGGGGTTCAGGGGAAGGCGGGGCGGGAAGGAGATATGAGAAGGAAGGAAAAGATGAAATAAAGTATGTCCTGGCCGTCAGGCCTGAACCAGAAAAGTCATGCACATTGATTGACGTACTAATGCACGTGAGGCTGGCGATAGTACAGAATAGTACAACACTCAAATAGTGAACAAAATTGTCACCGTAGGTCGAGTTTAATCCATTCGTAAAATAATGATTATATGTATATGCTATGTGGGTCTGACGACGTAGGGCGTGTCACAACGAAATTGTTACACCATCAATTATCACATTCCGAGTAGTTTGCGCTGTGGGTTAATATATATTTTTTTAATTTCGCACCTACACCAGAAGCACCCATACTGTATATA
>SDVV010001991.1:0-24038 GCA_016164225.1 Gammarus roeselii
CACCATCTATCACACTAAGTTGTGCTGACCGCGCTGCAGTATGCTAAGTTGTGTTGCACCATCTATCACACTAAGTTGTGCTGACCGCGCTGCAGTATGCTAAGTTGTGTTGCACCATCTATCACACTAAGTTGTGCTGACCGCGCTGCAGTATCCTAAGTTGTGTTGCACCATCTATCACACTAAGTTGTGCTGACCGCGCTGCAGTATGCTAAGTTGTGTTGCACCATCTATCACACTAAGTTGTGCTGACCGCGCTGCAGTATGCTAAGTTGTGTTGCACCATCTATCACACTAAGTTGTGCTGACCGCGCTGCAGTATCTTAAAGCCAATTTTTCACACTGAGCTGCAACGCAGTGGAACCTTTATTAATCGCATCTGTCTGTGCTGCAGAAGGTACTTAGTATTGTATCTTCTCCCACACGGTAATCAGCTTGCATACACATGCACTGTTATCTAACGTAGTGCATTTTGTGTTTGGTATTCGTGGACGAGGGATGTGGGAGGGAAGCATGTCCTCCGATGAAGTTCCCTAGTGATGTTCTTTCTACTGTCATAATACTCACCCCGTTTAGCCGGAACTTCTTCACGACCTGATATTTGCTTTCTAATTATAGTTTTCCTCCCTTCGCAACAGGTATTTCAAATTTATCAGGGTATTTCATTAAACCATTGGAAAGGGTATCATTCGGTATTATCTTGATACGAATAGAATGGACTGTTCAAATATGTTTTGACATGCTTTAGTCATGTATGCATCTGTTACATCGGCATTCAATTGGAAAAAGTACAAATCTTGCGACAGGTGTAGTGAATACTACTTGTCTAATGGCTAGAAAGACACCATCAATATGAATAACTGAGATTCAACAATGTCTAGCAGACACAGAAGCTTGGTGATTCTGTTCCTAGTGCTATTGTTATGGCACGTGAACGTGGAAGCGACCGCTGGTGGTACTTCCGAGAGGCACATCTCGAGGGAACCTCCTAGGTCGAGTTCGTCGAACCCAGCCGTTCACAAATGCTGTCCTCCGGATCAGGCTCTAGTCAGTGGGAAGGGCTGCATCGGCTCCAACAGCAATCCTTCCGCGTACCTTACTCACCTCCAGACCATCATGTTTGTGAGGGTCGGCTTCCCAGTACCACGCGGCCAAAATTGTGAGATGATGTTGCTGAGGAGGAACGTGGAGCAAGTGGCCACTTGGTGGATCAGCCGCGTGGGACTACTGGCCGTGGAGGCTCCACAAGGGGAGCTGGCCATCCACAATTACTGTATAGATGATCTAATCGACCCTTCAACAAACTCAGCGTCTCCCTCGGCGGTCACCTGCGTTCACGAGCTCAACGGGGAGGTTCAGCTTCCTTTGTCGGCCTTTAGGAGCAAGACTGTCGGAAAGTGTTGTGCAAGAGACCAACACTTCTCTCGCATCGAGCAGAAGTGTCAAGTGGGCTCAGAAGGCATCCCCGACTGGGAAGTACCAGTGCCTGGTGCTGACAACGAGACGCAACTCGGCTACACTGGTTTCCCGACCTGTCAGTCCGGACAGTATTTCACTTACTATTTCAATGAACAATCCGAAGACCACGTACGTCTAGCCCCCAATTTGAGTCTGATTGTTGTAGGCATGGACGGTGTATGTACTGAGAAAGAGTCTGCGGTGAGTTTGAAAGATTACTGTTTCGACTACGAATGGGACGGCAGTGGAGAAGCCAAGCCATTGGCGGTGATGTGCCTCCCACCTCCCAAACCTGAACTGCACCCCGAGAAAGGACCTGTGCTGGTGGTGTTCCTCTCCATATCCTGCGTCGCCCTAATCTTGACGATGGCCTTCTTAGTGGCTCTGCAAGCGAAAGGGATTGTCCACCATGTGCCTCAGGTAAGGGTAATTCGAGAAAAAATTTGACACATGATTTCGTTGTGACGAGATTGTATGTAACGAGATTGTTTGTTTTATAAGATGTATTCACACATTTGCATTTCCTCCAGACGTTTGGCTGTAAACATACAACCATAAAACCTTTCCTACTTCAAACAATTTAATTTAAATGAAGTTTAAATAAAAAACAAAATTAAAAATTAGGTCTCTATCTTTGTAACCGAAAGTACATGTGCAAAAAATCTCGCAACAATTTTCCAGTATTACGGTAAAAAAATTATCTCCTTACCATCGATAATTATTGACTCAATTTGATGGTGATTGTTAGTGCGTTATTAATATTTCAACACAGCCGCTAAATGAGTTGAGCAAATCAATACAATATAAAATTAAATGCATAGAGAGATAAGTTTGTATGATAAATGAGTTGTACATATCAGTATTTTATAAAATTAAATGCATTGTGAAATGATCGTGTATCGTTTCTGAAAATCTACGGTAGTTAACGAATCTTATTTCAGGTCTGTAAGTAGATTGACCTTGGCAAGAATATTTGCAGATGAGTTCATCATGACTCTATTGTGCTTACAATATCACCTGTCTACCAGCGGGTTATCAGCTGTAGAGAGCCATGTAGCTGAAAAAAAAATCCACAAAATTTATTTAGAAATAAAAAACATAAAAAATAGGAATTGCCTCCAAATTCTTCGCCTGATCTTAATAAAGGGGGTCGTAACATTTAACTTTAATCTATGGAATGATTGCATAGTTTTAGAAGCCTTCCTCTACGGCAAAGATGTCATTGCAGCCCATTCATATTCCTCCCAAGTTCCACTTCTCCCCTTCCTAATAAAACCTCTCCAATAAATTCTCCCCGTCTCCAGAGCGGACCCCTCGCCCCAAGGACGCACCTCACTTACGTGGCGACGCTGCTCGTCGGCTTCCTGGTGCTAGCCATCGCCGTCTCTCAGGACGTCAAGGATGGCAGTTCCTCCTGCTGGGCCACAGGTTAGTGTGACGCTAATAGTCACTCCTGCCGGACTCAGGCTGGTCTGATGTTAGCAGTGTATTAGGCTAAGACACAGGTTTGTGGGACACTGCCTGATCTTCTTGCTGGGCCACAGCCTGGTTGCAACGCAAATAGTTCATCTTGCCAGCCTCAGGTTGGTGTGACGCTAGCAGATCATTCTTTTGGGACACACGTTGGTGTGACACTGGTAGCTCCTCATGCTGGGTCACAGGTTGGAGTGGTGCAGGCAGCTAATCCTTCAAGGTGACAGGTCGGTGTGACGCTGGCAGTTCGTCTTGCTGGACCACAAACTAGTAAATGAAGCGCTGCTCCTTTTTGCTGTGTCACAGGTCGGTATAACGCTGACAGCTTCTCTTGATAAGCTTCAGATTCCTGTAATGCTGGCAGTCTTCCTTTCTGAGCCACGAGTTGGTGTGACGCTGGCAGTTCTTTTTGCTAGACTACAGAAAAGCAGATACTGGTAGCGCTTCTTACGGAGCCACAGGTTGCTGTGATGCTGGTAGCTCATTTTCCAGGTCGACTGATTGGTGTGCTGTTGTCAGCTCCTCTAGCTGGGCAACAAGTTAGAGTAACGCGGTAACGCCTCTTACTGGGCCCAAGGTCCTCACTCTCAAACCTCATCTTGATATGAGAGGGACTCAATTTTTTAACAAGATTCTAGACCCGACACATCCTTGCCACCACCTACTGAAGCCCCGTCAAACCAACAGACACCTACAAAACACACCAGCAACACACTTCGGCCATCACCACACGACCATTCCTCGTCCTACAGAAAACACATCTATGCACAAACAGATACACACACACTCTATAGCCCTTGCATTGGGTGAATACAGAGTCAACACGGTTCTGGGTGGTCATCTGCCTGAGGTGGACGTGAAGAGTTGGGGTAGCTCAGAGGTGACTGGGTCCACCTGTCGCGGCTGAAGTGCGGGTACCACACGGCCCTCCAGCCAGACCGGCATAGACAGGGGAATGTCCCTTCCGACCTTTGTTTGCGATGCATGGGTTCGCCCGATACGATAGAGCACGTCATAACGTCTTGCCCAGCTGTAGCACCCGGCCGACTCGACCACAATATCACGTCGGGGCGTGATCTGTGGGAACGCCCAAAAGACAGCATCAACTTTCTCAGGGATGTCAGCATAATACAAATGCCTGCAACTGCTTAAACATCCATAACATGCACATATCAGTGGGTTCCTGTGCTTTGGGTTGTGCGCTGGCTGGGGCTCCTTCATCGCAGGGGGAGTTGGTGTTGAGCATCAACAACAACATCAACTGGGCCACAGGTTTGTGTGACGCTGGCGGCGGCTCTTTCTGGGCCACAGGTTTGTGTGACGCTGGCGGCGGCTCTTGCTGGGCCACAGGTTTGTGTGACGCTGGCGGCGGCTCTTGCTGGGCCACAGGTTTGTGTGACGCTGGCGGCGGCTCTTGCTGGGCCACTGGTTGGTGTGAATCTGGGAGCTTTTAATGCCGGGTTATAGGTTGCTGTGGCCCAAGCAGTTCATCCTTCTGGCACGGAGGCTGGTGAAACGCTGGTAGTTCATCCTGCTGAGCCACAGGGCAGTGTGATGCTGGCGCTTTTTTCTGTTCCAAAGTAATTTCATCATTTGTGTGTGTGATTTGATCCTCGATACAACAGGCCAAGAGCATTTGAGCTACATGCAAAGAGTATTTGCGATGCTGTGATTCTTTAAAATGCAGGTCGTAGTGTTTTCCTTCCATAAAAAGTCGTCTTACTCCTTTCATCTTCCCACAGCTGGCTTCCTGCTGTTCTTCCTCCTCTCCGGCTTCCACTGGAACACGGCTCTCTGCCTTGAGTCGCTACTCATCATCATGTGAGTCGATCTTCTATGGGATTCGTTGCACATCTCGCACCGCTAGGGCAATGGTGAAGCAGATTTAGGGTGTTCAAATATTGTTTGTGAGTCTCATCGACATCGTCACAAGCTTGCATTCCTTTTATTTACGTTTTTATTACCAGGCTTGCTGTGTGAGTAGTACAATGGATTTAGGACTTAAAGATTTACAAATTGTTTAGGTAGAAGGACATGTTGAAATATTACAGAAATTTTACATAACACATAATATATACCGGTCTTCGGTAGCGTTAGCTGTTCTGAAGACAAGATTTATCACAGAAATATTTCGAATATTATCTTATGAATAGGGTAAAACATAAAATTACTTTTACATTCCAGCAATCAATGGCAATCGTTGGAGGACATTCTCATTCTCGATTGTTGAATAAGTCATGACAAAAAGAAAGATCAAATTGGACTTTGAATTCTATAAAACCAAGTGCAATACGTTAGCTCTACTGTTGCTCAAGTAACGTGGCAAGGTACTGTTTACACGTAGGCAATAATGCTGCACGACCAACTCCCAAGGCTTGCTCACAAGGCTCAGCGGCGGCATAACCCACGGGTGCGATTTAAAATTCAGTTGATCGAATCCCACGATCCCTTGTAATACGTGTTATATTTATCTCGGAAGCTGCCCTACGGAAGTCAGTTCTTGTGTTATATGACATGAAATATTTAATTCTGAAGCGTTTGTTTCTTCGTTAGCTCCTTCTTCAGGTGTCTAACATCCTCGGCCCCACACTTGCATCTCAAAATACAGTCATTTTATTGAACAACCTTTTTTTAAATCTTCCTATCTATTCTTCAGGCGGTTCGGCAACCCGGGGTGGCGGCGATACCTGTTGCACTGCGGCTGGGCATACGGTATCCCGGCCATCATCACCACCATAGCGCTGGCGATGGACGCCAACAGGGCGACGCTGCCCTGTGGAACTGTAACAGTCAGGATCGGGCGCTTCACATGCTTCATCTCAGGTACTAACAATGCCTGCAGGCTTGTGGACAGAATGTCCCCGCAAGAGGCCTAATTTCTATCATCATTCTGTGAAGGATGATGAGTCTTTAATCTAACCCGCGACCCACCTTGCGGTCTGAAGGTTGCGGGTTTGAGTCACGTCGAGGTTGATGATATTCATACATTGTGATCGTTGCATTGCTCGTGCTAACTAAAGGTTCGCTTCTAAATTGATCGATAAAACATGTTGTCCATACACGATTCTTCCAAGTATTTAGTAAGGAAATTTCATACACAAACGCTTCCACGTATTCCCGTTATCAGAAACTGATGAAACATTGACATGACTAAGAGAGTTTATGTTTACATTTGAAGGACATTGTGTCGCATCTAATTACATTACGTACACGATCTTAGGAAACTCCTTGCGGAACTGCTGGACACTGAAGAGGAATATCAATCACGATGGTGCAATACTTCTAGCAAGCAGAGTAAATGTTAATGTTTCAATAATTACTGCACTAACTCTGCGTTAGTAATGGAATAAAATGACACATGTTCTTCTTTCAGTTGAAGGTTTTGAGATCGCTAGCATGTAATGTTACAGATTGAAGAGGCCGAGCATGTAGTTGTAACCTGCAATTGAACCCAGCGTTTCAATCGACTAATTTTTTTGACTACCAATGCATTGGATTATAAAACAGTCTGCATGATATTGGCAGCAGATTAGATCAAGAATAGTTTATTTTGGTTGCTTTCTAAAATGAATTGATAGCATTCCCAGAGCTTGGTCGATGAATTTTATCTGTGTGATACATATGTTCAATTACAATTTTCTTCTTAGTCCCTTACCAAACCGTGATATCATGACACACCCCAGACCAAGCAACTTGTTTCCATGAGAACCTTAGACCTTTTATTTCTCAGACCCTAACACCATGACACCCGGAGATTCTAACACCTTCTTTCCCACAGACCCTAACACCTTGTCTTCCTGGACCTTAACACCTTGTCTCCCGGGACCTTTACACTTTGTCTCTCTCAGACTTGAATACCATGTCTTCCCCAGACCCCAACACCATGTCTTCCTGGACCTTAACACCTTGTCTCCCGGGACCTTTACACTTTGTCTCTTGCAGACCTGAATACCATGTCTTCCAGAGAACCCAACACCATGTCTTTCTCTCAAGCTCTTACACCTTGTCACCCGCAGACCCTAACACTTTATCCGTCCAATTCTCTAACACATTGTCTCCCTCAGACCCTAACACCTTATCCGTCCAATACCCTAACACCTTGTCTTCTTCAGACCCTAACACCTTATCCGTCCAATACCTTAAAACCTTGTCTTCTCATGAGCGTAACACCGTATCTCCCTCTGACCCTACGCCTCGTCTCCCCTAGACCCTTCCACCTTGTCTCTCCCAAACCTTAACTCCCAGACTGGTCCAATTTAGTCTAACACCTTGTCTTCCTCAGACCCTGACGCGAAGATGTTGTTCCTCTACCTGCCTATCTTGGCTACCCTGGTCGCCAACCTCGTTCTGCTGGGCATGGGCCGACACATCACCAACTCTCGACTACGGCGCCTGGAGCTGGGAGGAGCCAAGCACAGGAGGCACGGCAGCTCAGGTCAGTGAGGGACCAGTGAAGGACGGGTGTAGTGGGGTCTGCGAGGGAGTACGGAGGAACAGGTAATGAGGTAGCAGTTACGGATCCGTGAGGACGGATACAGTGAAAACATGGTGGGACCAGTAAGGGACCAGTGTCCCTTTCTGGTCACACCGGTGAGATTGATGAGGGACATGTATGGGGGATTCTGGGGGTCCAGGGTGGGATGGGCTTATTGTTATCCATAACAAGATGATTATGACAATTTAATTGCTCATGGAATTGAGTCAGAACTTTTAAAAGGCATAAAGCGGTCAGTGTGAGTATTAATAAGTTGAAATTATTTGGTATGAAAGCACTTCTCCGTAATTCATACATTGACAGCATAGTTAATGCCCCTTCATGTCGTCAATGGCATAGATAATGCCCCTTCATGTCATCAATTGCATGGATAATGCCCCTTCATGTCGTCAGTTTACCCTCGCACGAGAACTTCAGCAGCCAATTTGGCTTAGCAACAAAAATGTTAAAGAATTTTATTTTATTTTGCCATGCAATTTTTCACGATCGCTGATATTATCAATAAGCGTATGAGTAAGGGACCTCGAAAATTATCCTCGGATTTCAGGACTTCAATAGAAACACACTAATCAGTCAACTGTTTTCAACACAAAGGGAGCATTGTGACGTGTTTCTCCACCTGCCCCTAGGGACGAGCAATGGCAAGAACTCCAGCTCCATGGAGGATGGAGTCCAGGCTCCAGACCAGCCTCGCCGGCCCCTCAGTTCGAGTTCCAACTCCCGGGGCAGTAATAACTCTATCGCCCGCTTTGGTCTAGGCACCAGAGAGACCCACAAGCTGTGAGTACTGAAGCCGACCGTCAGTAGTCATGAGATACATTAATTAAGGGTTGATTATTATTGGCTAACCAGCGGCCGTCGATGAATCATCCTGAATTCCTGTTTGGTTCATTCAAAGAAAAATCGTTTGTTCTTCGTTCTCTTTAGAGGTAGCTGATATTGTCTCCCAGAGAACCATCATTGGTCTTTTGCTCTCTTTAGAGGTAGCTGATATTGTCTCTCAGAGAACCATCATTGGTCTTTTGCTCTCTTTAGAGGTAGCTGATATTGTCTCTCAGAGAACCATCATTGGTCTTTTGCTCTCTTTAGAGGTAGCTGATATTGTCTCCCAGAGAACCATCATTGGTCTTTTGCTCTCTTTAGAGGTAGCTGATATTGTCTCTCAGAGAACCATCATTGGTCTTTTGCTTTCTTTAGAGGTAGCTGGTACTGTCTCTCAGAGAACCATCATTGGTCTTTTGCTCTCTTTAGAGGTAGCTGGTACTGTCTCTCAGAGAATCTCCTTTGGTCCTTCACTCTCTTTAGAGGTAGCTGAAATTGTCTTGCAGAGAATCTTCTTTGGTCCTTCGCTCTCTTTAGCTGTAGCTGATATTGTCTCTCAGAAGACCCTCTTGTTTACTTCGCGCCCGTAGAGCGTTGATTACACTGTGCAGATAGACTCAGATAATGCTACACTGTACCTGAGAACCCGAGTGTCGTATGAGTTGGGTTCGTATTAAATGCTGGTTTGTTTCAAAATTGCATGGGCTTTTAAAACACAGTAATTTTACCAACATCTAACAGTCTCTAATTGTTGGTGTTGACCATCGAAAAACGTGAAAAAAAAAAATCATGAAAGATATCAACCAATGATTAAATTTACCATTTCTATTTTTCATTGCCGTCGATGTGACATCAACAATACCATATTTGAGTTTGACATATCTCTGTTTTTATTACGAGCTTGATGAATTTTAATTCCTGCTACTTTTTTAGCTGCATAGAATGCGGAAGCACCAATGTTAGTTCATTTTTTTGATATCCTGCAGTGTGGACGAATCATTCGACCTTAACTGCCTGTTTCACGATTGTGATATACACTAAGGAAGTTACTTGTGATTTTGTATATAGTATTCCACTATCATTTATTCTGTCATTACAGATGGGATCCTGGAAATCTGTTTGTTGTGTATGGCAATTTAAACATCATCCAACCGGAATAGCTTCTTTGTGATCTTTAAAAAAATGATGGATCATTTATCTCTTGGGGATCATCTATCTCCAAAATTTAATTAAAATTAAGAACTTTCAGAGACAATTTACGATCTCTGCCGGATAAATGACCAGATAAATTTTATTCTCTTCCACAGGTGGCTGGAATCGGTATGTCTTGCATCCTGGTCCGGAGTAACTTGGTTCATGGAGATCATAGGCTTTGCTGTAGCCCGATATGCTTACACTGACAGGGTAAATTGGTATGAATATCTCTGGTACATTCCAATAGTGATCAACTCTCTCAGGGGCTTGGGAGTATTCATCATCCTTGTAGTTTTGCCAAAAGATAGTAGGAGTTACTTATTTGAGCTGATCTCGAATGCGTTTGAAAGATGTGGCGGAAAACCTTTGAGAAATATGTTACCATCCACAAGGAGATCTTCCACATCCACAACCACAACGGCCACGACTACAGCCACGGCAAGTCCTGTTACTCTTGGGGACAATGAACGAATCTCCTTGTCTTCTTCTGACACCCAACTATCGTCTCACACGGCGTCGATGAGTGAATTGCACGAGTTACCTCGTCAAACGGAGGTCTCAGAAAATGCCAACGGAGCACTAACAGTCTCGACGTCTTTGTCTACTAATCCAAGCTCTTCAAAAGCAACCAGAAATACGACAGGACGGTCTTCTAGCGATAACAGACCTTCCGTAAAATCAAACACAGAATTAGATAACGGGAAGAAACTATCCACTATGAGGAATTCAACGGGAACGCTGAGTGAAAGTTATCCCAAGAAAACATCTGATGGTTTACCAGTGAAACCTCCACGAAAGTCTATTGATTTGTCTACTCGTGCTTTTTTAAGCGTTCAAAATCTCTCAAGGCCGGATGGAATTGAAACTGAAAATATTGCTGCTCAAAATTCGTCCCCAAACACTCCACCAAAGACACCATCTCCATCATCGTGTCCAAAGTCTGACCACGATTTCTCCAACAAGAAAGGCTCTGCTGATGAAGTTGTCCACCCTCATCCGGATTCTTCTCCAGACACTCCTCCTGAATCTCCACCTCCATCTCCTCCAACTTCACCTCCTCCTGCAGTTGTGGATCAAACCCAAGGAAGTGCACAAATGAAGCCAGAAACAATGAACTATTCGGATGCTCACGCTCCTTCAGCTGTCTTGAAAAATAGTGACGATGAACAAACTAAAAAAGAACTCACAAATCCTCAGAACAAAGCTGGTCTCGTTCAAAAAGATGGTTCGGCTGCAAAGTTTAAAGACTCTGAATCCAGCAATGTTGATCAAGAGGCGGTTGAACAGCATCAGGAAACTGAGGCCATGTTCGATGAGTTACCCAGATCTGTGTCTTCGTATAGGTCGCGCTCTCCCTCACCATCTACCAAGGTTCCTTAGTAGGGGTGTGTACAGTGGATTACAGTTGTCCTCAGTATTGAAGTGCGTGTCATACTAGCTTTGTGTCATATAAGTCATCATGTCTTGTTTCTTTGTTATTATTAATATAAAGACTTTATTTTGTTAAAAGTATGGTGGACCTCATTCTAAAGGTATGCGTCGAAAAAATACGATTGAAAATCGATAAAATTCGAACCTTTATATATCATAAAGACTTTCTTATTACGAATGACATGATATTATGTAAGATAGCATTAATTATTTGTAATGTAGATATCCCAACCTATGAGCCCAAATTCATTCTTCTATCATACTGTACTGATTCAAAGGGCCCAGAGCGCAACGAAGAAACAAAATCATTATTGGAGAACAATGTTTTTAATTTAAAATCTTCGAAACGTGTGAAGAGGTGCAATAAGTGTTAATTTGCTATTAAATTATTTTGTATATACTCCTATACGAATTGTACTCATGCAAGATACTCTAATCCTCCAAGACTAGGTATGTTTCAGTTCAAATTCTGCTACCTTTGCAAAACATGTTCTGGTTTTGCTCTACATGATTTTGAAGAAATCAGATATGTTCATGTAAATTGTTTCCGGGGAGCAGTATCCGGAATATGTCTTTTTGTGATTGCGTAATAACAAATGCTGCTCCTTTTTGGGAAGGAATATATCATGTCATGCTCACGCACGTGTTGCTATTTCAGAATAAACATAATTTCTATCATAGAAAGGTGAAACGATTTTTCAGTTAAATTCACTCACTAGCAAATTTTTGAATATCAAGAGCGAGATTTCATACTTCATTCCAGTGAGGTGAGGTGGCTGTTGGATGTGTGGGTGTTGAGAGGGAAGGGTGGTGGAATGTCTGATTGCCAACTGGAGGAAGGAAGATTGGGAGTGAAGCAGGGTTAGAAGGGAAACAAGAGTGTGGCTGGAGGAAGAGAGGTAGTGAAGGTGGTTGAATCGGATGTGTCAATCCAAGCTGAGGAGCTCCTGTATGCGTTGGGTGAGAAACATGACATTGTGAGAAGGCAAGAAATAGGGAATGATGGGGAAGAATGGGAGACGTTTAGAGATGCGGTGTTGGGCTTTGCAAGAAATTCGTGTGGTGTGCACCGGGTGGCGGGTGTTGGAGGATAGGTTGCGAGTGAAGGAGCGAGTTGTTAAATTGGTGGTGGTACAAAAGAAAACAGTTTTTGTGGACTGTCTGCAAGGGAGATCGATGCTGGGCTTTGTGTAATATAGAGAAAAGAGAAAGGAGGTTTAGCGCGAGGAGATAAGAGACGAGGGACGCTTCTGCTAGGCGGGGTAGGCGGTTGTACAAGAATTTGAGGAGAAAAAAATGTTCCGCACAGAGGGGAAGAGGGAAAAGAAGGGGGAGACAAGAAAGAAGGACGAGGTGAAAGACGTAAATGACTGGTTGTTGTTGGTGAGCGGTGATGTTTGGAGCAAAAATTATTGCGGGCATTACTATTGAAGAGGTGCAGGAGACGTTAAAGGGAAAGTCCCAGAAGGTGGCAGGGAAAGTCCCTGGTTTGGAGGGCTTTGTGACTTTTCGCTGTTTGAGGGCAAATGAGATATAACGGATAGCAACTCAAGAGGTGTTAGTTAATTGTGCGTGGTGGATGAGTTGCACGCGAGAGTGCTCATCGAAAAGATTAGAGACAGTACGGATGATGCAAATGTCGAGGAACATTGTGGTTTTAAGAGTGGTGGAGGGTGTTCAGATAGGATTTTTGCAGTGAGACAGGTCTGTGAGAAGTATCTTGTGAGGGGAATAGATGTGTTTTAGACGCTTATAGACCTTGTCGATTCTAGCGCGTTCTAGAGTTTCCACGTTGACAACAGAGCACATGTCAGTGAAAGTGGGACTGAGACAAGGTCGCCTTGTCTTCTTGTCTGTTCAAACTCTACTTCGATCAGGTGGTCTGGGAGTTGAACGCGAGTGTATTGGGTCAATGCTTAGGTTTGGCGGGAGCAAATGGTTGGAGTGGTCAGTTGAGTCAGTTTCTGCTTGGGGATGATACGGCAATGGTGGCAGACTAGGATGAAAAGTTGTGCAAGCTAGTCTTGAAATTTGGTAGAGAATGTAAAAGGAGGAAGTTGTTGGCGGAAGAAGACGGGACTAGTTGAAGCTGATGTAAAATATAGAGTGGAGGAAGGGTGTAAATTGTTGGGCGCGCTAAATTGTGTAATGAGCTGTAGCACATAGGATTTGAAAGAAAGGAGTGGGTTTCCAAGGAAATTGTTGTCCCAACAGTGCTCTACGGGCTGAGATGAGGGGTAAAAACGAAAGAGAGATGAAGGTTGAAAGTTTTAGTGATGAGTGTTTGAGGAGGATGACCGGAGTGAAAATGTTTGAGAAAGATGACCTGAGTGACGGCGAGACAGAAGATATATAGTGGCGTTGTTCGAATTATGACGGGGATGCTGAGGAAGTAGGATAGTTGATTCGCGTGTTCTGATGTCATTTGAATATTTGGTGAAAAGAGACGATGAGAAATTGGTGAAAAGTGAAATAAGAGCGGAGGTGAGTTAGCGTAGGCCTGTAGGAAGACCGAAACTTGGGTGGATGAAGTGCGTGAAACAGTCTTTTAGGAGATAAAGCGTTTAATGAATCGAGCGTGAAATGAATCGAGCGTGAAATGAATTGAGCTTGAAATGAATCGAGCGTGAAATGAATTGAGCTTGTAATGAATCGAGCGTGAAATGAATCGAGCGTGAAATGAATTGCGCTTGAAATGAATCGAGCGTGAAATGAATCGAGCGTGAAATGAATCGAGCGTGAAATGAATCGAGCGTGAAATGAATTGAGCGTGAAATGAATCGAGCGTGAAATGAATTGAGCATGAAATGAATCGAGCGGGAAATGAATTGAGCGTGAAATGAATCGAGCGGGAAATGATTTGAGCGTGAACTTAATCGAGCGTGAAATGAATAGAGCGGGAAATGAGAAGCCGTGAGTGGATAATGATTGTGAATGAATGAGTTTTGACGCGGCTTTAATGCGCTGCCCCCCTTGGCGTCTCGCTGTGAAACGGGATCGACGTGGGTGGTAGACGGCCTGGTAAAGATGCTACGGCGGGGGTTAATCAGTGACAGCCGTTGGGCCCTGCTGCTGACACTGATCTCGGAACTCACTCCTACCGAAGTGTGTGCTGCGGGGTCCTCGACAGACCATTAGCACTCTATAGCCAAGTCATGGTACTGCGTGAGCGATGGCGAGGAGTTCGAGGCGCGTTTTGTCTTCGCCTAGCCCCCTTCTGGGGAACCGACCATGCATCGTTATCTGTGTGCTTCACGGTAACCAATCATCATGTGCGGTTTGCCTCAATTTCGTAGCGTGGTTCTTGAAGAGGGGGTATTTCCACCTGAATGTAGGTATTTTTTTGTACGATTAAGAATAACCAATTTTGTACTATTTTAAAGGAGCAGCTAGATACATCACACGGCCCGTGACGATACCTCAGCCAGCCACTCATTGGATCAGAACTCAATTATCTCTTCTTCTGGCTATTCACTATTTAGTTAATTGAGGCAGCATCAATTATCAGCTATTTATAATAGTTGCAACGATGATCCATGTGAGTTTTTTACAATAATTGAAACGACCACCCTTAAGGGCTCTTCACAATCATTGAAACGACATTCTATGTGAGCGCATTACAATCATTGAAACGATGATCCTCAGCAGCAATTTACGATAATTGAAATTACAATCTTCATCAGCTGTTAACAATTATTGAAATGACAATTCTTATCAGCTGTTAACAATAATTGAAACGTCAATCCTTATCAGCTACTAACAATCATTGGAGTAATAATCCTTATCATCTATTTACAACCCTTGACACTGCAATCCTTATCAGCTATTTAGAATAATTGAATCGACAATCCTTACCAGTTATTTACAATCTTTAAAACGACAATACTTATCAGCTATCTGCAATCATTGAAACGACAATCCTTTTCAGCTATTTAAAATCATTAGAACGACAATCCTTATCAGCTATTTGCAATCATTGAACGATTATCCTAATCAGCTATTTATAATAATTAAACGAAATTTTTATTATTTATTTGCAATAATTAAAACAACATCATTATCAGCTATTTACAATAATTGAAAACACAATCCTTATCAGCTATTTACAATAATTGGAACGACAATCCTCAACAGTTATTTACAGATAAGTTTAGACAAAGAAGATTAAACCTCTCGATAATACTCAATTATTGTAATTAATAAAGTCTACGAAACATTGACAGTTCTCGTGTACTATAGTTTTCTCAAAAAGAATTATCAGATAAAATATATAAGTATAAAAACACGTAATACATATTCTTTTTAATAAAGGGATTAATTTATTTCGTATCGGTGGAATAAGGGTTTGGCGAAAGAACAGGTTTAAGGAATTATTGTACTAATCACATATTCCTGAACCGATCCGTTAATTATATTATTCGATTATTGGATGTGAACTTCAAATTACACAGGCTCTCTCTATTCGATGAATTAGGCCGTGAGACTCTCAGGCTCTTCGTTTATACAATTGAGATTGCAGGACAGTTCTAATGGCGAACGACTTACAGTTCACGGCTGATTGCCGGACAGTTCTAATGGCGAACGACTTACAGTTCACGGCTGATTGCAGGACAGTTCTAATGGCGAACGACTTACAGTTCACGGCTGATTGCAGGACAGTTCTAATGGCGAACGACTTACAGTTCACGGCTGATTGCAGGACAGTTCTAATGGCGAACGACTTACAGTTCACGGCTGATTGCAGGACAGTTCTAATGGCGAACGACTTACAGTTCACGGCTGATTGCAGGACAGTTCTAATGGCGAACGACTTACAGTTCACGGCTGATTGCAGGACAGTTCTAATGGCGAACGAATTACAGTTCACGGCAGATTGCAGGACAGTTCTAATGACGAACGACTTACAGTTCACGGCTGATTGCAGGTCAGTTCTGATGACCGAATAACTCACAGTTCACTGCTGATTGCAGGTCAGTTCTGATGACCGAATACCTCACAGTTCACTGCTGATTGCAGGTCAGTTCTGATGACCGAATACCTCACAGTTCACTGCTGATTGCAGGTCAGTTCTGATGACCGAATACCTCACAGTTCACTGCTGATTGCAGGTCAGTTCTGATGACCGAATACCTCACAGTTCACTGCTGTCATCTAACTGCGTGCGATTGCATGCTTTCTCCACCGTACCAGCATAAGGACACCGAACTAACCTTATTTGCAGCCCTGCGAGGCCCACTCCAGTGCACCTTGAAACAGAGCTGGCTGTAGGCACACCAGCTGCCTGTGAGGCCCACTCCAGTGCACCTTGAAACAAAGCTGGCTGTAGGCACACCAGCTGCCTGCGAGGCCCACTCCAGTGCACCTTGAAACAAAGCTGGCTGTAGGCACACCAACTGCCTGTGAGGCCCACTCCAGTGCACCTTGAAACAAAGCTGGCTGTAGGCACACCAGCTGCCTGTGAGGCCCACTCCAGTGCACCTTGAAACAAAGCCGGCTGTAGGCACACCAACTGCCTGTGAGGCCCACTCCAGTGCACCTTGAAACAAAGCTGGCTGTAGGCACACCAGCTGCCTGTGAGGCCCACTCCAGTGCACCTTGAAACAAAGCTGGCTGTAGGCACATCAGCTGCCCTGTGAGGCCCACTCCAGTGCACCTTGAGACAAAGCTGGCTGTAGGCACACCAGCTGCCTGTGAGGCCCACTCCAGTGCACCTTGAAACAAAGCTGGCTGTAGGCACACCAGCTACAAATTCTAAAAGACAAACATAGCTTATGAAATAGATTCAGTTTATCTTACTTTTAGTGCTTGCTGTAGATACTACAAAGCTCTCTAACTTATGGACCCTTCTTCTTGTTGATTAGGAGATTGTTTGTATTGTAAATAGCCTCATGTATATGCAATACCTAATACCTAATTATTATTATAATACTTTTTTTTAGTGTAATATAAGTATATGATGATGCCAGCGTGTCGGTTGCCCTTCTAGGCAGAGATTAAGATACAAATAATATTAATGCATTTACGATATTATTCTAGATGATAGTCAAAGATCTTACTTTTCAGTCTCATCGAACTTTAGTCACGACACCTTTTGAAGTGACAAGAAAATCAGTTTCACACCAGCAATATCTTGCAAACATCGTTCGGCTCACTCATAACTTTACTCATGTTGCTCTAGCTGAAATAAATATTATTATTCTAGCATTAAACTCATCATCTCTTTTGAGTATTTCTTTGAGTGACTCAATAGTCTAGATTGGTAGACTGTATTGAAAATACAGACTGTATCGCGTGAATGTAAGCCCCAATCAATCGTGCTACAACGCGGAATGAAATAACACGATCGAAATGACTGTACATGTCAGAGATAACTGACAGTCTGGGCTGGCAACTCTTCCTCGCGGAACTCGGACAGAGTAATGATCATTTATGTATCATTACTGTACTTGCTCAGCAAGCTCCCACTTCTTCTGTATTAGTTGCAAGAGGCTAATGGTATGACCCAACAGGTCTAACGCGGCGTGCATTATTTTAAACTGAATGCCCGCCCTTGGTTTTTGAATAAGCGCGGCCTGCTTGACGCAGTGTCTGCTGTCCACGCTACCCATGGAGTGAAACATGTGGACGCTGGATGAGTGAGTGACGGACCAGTAGCATGTTGTTACTGGCTTCGTGCAGGGTCCGCTGTCCACGCCACCCATGGAGTGAAACATGTGGACGCTGGATGAGTGAGTGACGGACCAGTAGCATGTTGTTACTGTGTATTTTATTCGTCAATGACATTTGGTTAACCTAATGAGTAAATTGATATGTGAACTGCTGTGAACAGTTTTTTGCGTGGTGTTTTAAAAATTACCAAACCAATAAATAATTTTCTCTTGTTTGTTCAACTGTACGTCTTAAATTAAAGTAAAGGATTTTCTGTATTGAATATATAAATAATAAGGTGTCGAAGATAACTCAAAATTCCGTGTTGTCAAATGTTTCGCTAATGAGATCAAGTCTACTGTCACAAATGATCAAGTACACAGTACATATTATTGATGGGTTCGATTCTATCAAGCAAGTAAACAATAAATACTTTTCATGGATATCGCCGTTCTTCATTTCTCCAAAGCATGTAGTAGCTACATCTGATCGTCTGCCAACATTGTCAGTTGCTGTAGACGTTTGCAGCTTCTTGATGACGTGTCATGGTAAGTACCTCTGCACCCAAGCAGAATGCCCGAGGACCAAACCGTCACATGTTACCAGATGACCTCTATCTTTCACGTAACGTCTACAGCTTCTATACGTCACATCTAGCTAGAACTCTAGCTTAGCGCAGTACATTCTAACCTTTCTGTTTTGGGTGTTTATGTGACAGGTGTTCGGTGTTATCGGTTGATTGCCTCTCTGATTCGTCCAGCCCATCGAATGGTGTTGCTTTAACTGAAGGCCTTAATGATTTCATTCACGACAACCCATGGTATCTGGAGTGATTCAGACACCTGTACCTTCATCGTACAACACTGCGGCCATATGCAGGGCAAGACTCAGGGTTCACACTCCTGTACCTGCATCGTCCAACACTGCGGCCATATGCAGGGCAGGACTCAGGGTTCACACTCCTGTACCTGCAGCGTCCTACACTGCGACCATATGCAGGGCAGGACTCAGGGTTCACACTCCTGTACCTGCATCGTCCAACACTGCGGCCATATGCAGGGCAGGACTCAGGGTTCACACTCCTGTACCTGCAGCGTCCTACACTGCGACCATATGCAGGGCAGGACTCAGGGTTCACACTCCTGTACCTGCATCGTCCAACACTGCGGCCATATGCAGGGCAGGACTCAGGGTTCACACTCCTGTACCTGCAGCGTCCTACACTGCGACCATATGCAGGGCAGGACTCAGGGTTCACACTCCTGTACCTGCATCGTCCAACACTGCGGCCATATGCAGGGCAGGACTCAGGGTTCACACTCCTGTACCTGCAGCGTCCTACACTGCGACCATATGCAGGGCAGGACTCAGGGTTCACACTCCTGTACCTGCATCGTCCAACACTGCGGCCAAATGCAGGGCAGGATATTAGAAATGGAAAGTGTTTTGTGACCACCCTATTCGTAAAATGTACGTAATTCAGTAATTTGGATACGCTTCACTAGGTTATGTGATTGGTCAGAGATAGCCATTCATTTATTCACGGTCACCGTAACCAAACACCGATAACATTTTCAAAGTCAAGTTGTTTCTCCAAAATGAGCTTTACTGCTTAGTAGTTAGAACACGGTGAATGCTTAGACTAGTGAAGTTTAGAGGGTGTACAAATAAGGGATAATTGATGTAGATATGCTAATGGAAAATGTCAACAAAAACGGAGGAACATATTCAAATTAAACTGAAAAACAGATCGGTCTTTGCTGAAAAAGTTAATAAGGTTTGGTTAAGGTTTGTTTTAGGTTCATCTATCATGAGGCACATAATACAATAATACAATAATATTGGGATGTATGAGGTGTTGATACTCAACAGATGGACGCAAGGTATGATGACTACATGCGAGGGGTCACTCTAATATTAGCTCGACACAATAACACAGTGTGAGCGAGACAGCAGGTGTAATCAATACACGACATGCATGTCCTCGTGAAGTATGATGCGACCGTTTCTCGGAAGACGAGAATATCAGCTCCCAGGGCATGACCTCCATCCCCTCTGCTCACGCTGTTCCCCTGTGGCATGGCGGATGTGGTGGTCAGTCGTGCCTTCGAAGGGCTTAGACCGGCCTGCCTGCACTGGACTTGCTTTGTCGGCCCCTTGTGCTATTGCAGGTATTATTCCCTTTATTTGTGCTATTGCAGGTATTATTTTCTTCATTTGTGCTATTGCAGGTATTATCCCCTTCATTTGTGCTATTGCAGGTATTATTCCCTTCATTTGTGCTATTGCAAGTTTTATCCCTTCATTTGTGCTATTACGTGTATTATCCCCTTCATTTGTGCTATTGCAGGTATTATTCTTTCATTTGTGCTATTGCAGGTATTATCCCCTTCATTTGTGCTATTGCAAGTATTATCCTTTCATTTGTGCTATTACAGATATTATTCCCTTCATTTGTGCTATTGCGGGTATTATCCCCTCCATTTAGAAAGGCATATCAAAGATGGCTTAACATTGTGTTTGAAGTGGATGAGAAACCGCTGCTCGTTTAGGAATATTTGTAATAACAACGTTTCTTTTCATGTTAATGACCTTCTTTTGCATAGTAACCCAAATTGGTTTGCAAAAGTTGTTTTCATTCATTCAAGGAAAGACTTGAGTGTGGAGGTAGCGTGAAAGGGTGCACTGAATAGGCGTGAGTAGCGAATGATTGTTAATGGATGATTTTTGACGCTGTCCTGATGTGCTTTCCCGCCATTGGCCTCTCGTTGAGAGACATGGTGGTCGTCTGCATGGGGGTGGGGGCTCAGTCAATGGTGAGGTTGGTTAGGTTAGGTATTAACGAATCTGGCATTGCACGACCAACACTTTGTATTCATTGAGTTTTCTTTTCAATGTTTCCGTACATTGCTCCCTAATTATATACCTTGGGGGTGGTTTATATTATAAATTTTGTTGAATGCGGTTCCCACATCACAGATCAATAGTAAAATGTTAGAGTGGATGTAGTGAACATTGGTTATAGTACACGAAAGCGGAAATAAAAAATCCAGTTAAGTAAGCTTAGACCAATACCCTATATTAGATAATACACAACATAACATGACATCAAACTGATCATCTCTTAAATAGAACGAAATCCATCAATACAAGAACATAAATGTTATTCATGCAATAACACCAAACATAACACTTACTAACCAATTAAAAATGTAGCATACAGATCAAAATTCATGTAAATTCATTGGCAACGCTTTACCAACTAAAACCGTCACTGATACATGTAAGTAAACATACATAATCGTTTGAAGTCTACAGGTACAAGCGAATCATAACATAAAATTACGTGTAACTAATTGAAAATACTAGGTTTGTAACAAGTAAAGTGGGAAAAAATATATACATGTAATATAAATAAACTGCTAAAGATTGGTAAAAAAATAGAGCCAAATGGAGAGGTTTGAAATGAATAAACGCCTAACATATGTATGAAATGATGAAAAAATATAAATAAAATCCTTGGTTAGGTTAGGTTAGGTTAGAATGGGGTAGGTTTACTCTTCCTATATCACAAACCTATAGTGAAAAATGCTAGAGTGGATAAAATGAATGCTCGGATAAGTCAAATATTCTGAATTGGAACGAAATCTCACAACAAAGCCTGAATTAATCAATAATTTCTAACTGTACCAACTGTAAAATTAGGACATGAGGGAATAAGCATCTAGTAAAGACATGCGAGCGAATAACCTAATAGAGATCTACATTAAACGAATGGTGTATTTTAACACTGACACTCTACACAAATCCGGTAGACTAGTTCTCCATGGTGACATGGAACCGAACCCAAATCCAACGTCGAGAGTTAAAACATACCAATATTTTCGACCACTACATCCATAATAAGCGTATTTTGTATCCAACATCACATGAAATTCGACGAATTTATACCTAATAGTCATATATTACTATGATAACCAATCAAAAACATACAACAACAACTATAAAATAGCTAAATAAGATTCTCTACTCTACCCTAACCGACAATGATTAACTATGATATACGGTGTATCCTACCACGCCCAGATGATAAATCCTACTCTAATATCCCACGTGATCTAGTTCACGACTAAGATCGTATAATAACATAATAGCATAACAGTCATACCGAGAAAAAATATCTGACATTTAAAACAAACTCTGAGTTTATGAGTAATAAAGTAATAATACTACGATACCCTTTCAATTTGAAACAAATTCCTAGTTCTTAATAAGTTACTATGTATATAGTGAAACTAATACGGGTAACCATATCCAATTCCTATGAAACCCTAAATACAGTACGAAGTTCTTATATTCAAGACTAAAAAACGTGTATTATCATGCAAAAATAGAATCTACAAAAGGGAATAATAATTGCGTGGAATACATAGACGTACATACTGATAAGATACGGGATAGCTGACAGACATATCGACAATAAGCGGATAGTTACCGGCCTTAGCGACAACAAACAGGAGCGGCTAACGAAAGAGTCAATACATCAACGCTATAATCAAAGTCGTAAGCTAACCTAAAGCGTCTACATGCATATCCCAAATAATAAATAAGGTATAAAAGCCAGCAATATGTGCGACTGATATACATAACAGTGACCTACAATAAATAAAGAGGAGGACTTCTACATTCCTACTACATAGAATATGAAGCTTTGTAGAATTTTATTGACAAAGCATACATCTCTAGTAAATTGGGTACAGATTAAACCCTTCTCCTTGCTAACTGCTAATCAACAGCCCCGCATCGATCAAGAAAACTGACGGCCCGTCTAACATAAAGAGCATTTTCTGGATAAAGGCAAAACATCCCAATACTACACCCATTATTGCAAGATACTCACAGATGGTAGCCGGACCGGGTAGATTTATTCTTATGTACCAGTAACATAGATACTAAAATGTATATTTTATGCCCCCTAATAAGACAACCGCTTATAATATCAATTCAAACAAGCTAAATCGTTAGCAAACAACTGAGCGAGGTGTGTAATTCCTTACTACCATTTAACTTGCATTCTGTAAATAATCAAGACGTTATATAACTACACAATGAAACAAGAAAACGCGACTATACGTTATACGTACCGAGCCAGCCATCTATGTTTATTCTATCTATATATCATCACTTCATTGCGCTATGTAAAGCCCCGATACTCCTGGTGAATGCGCACAAATTAACTGACTCACATACAATTTACTTGCGAATTTGTGCAATTTGGGCTATGTACTGATACCCAGCCGGAAACATTACAGCTCAAAGTTATGATAACTAATAAATAGCAATTGGCCACGTATACTCAATACAGCGATCCGCAGGAAAGAAACATATATAAATACTATTAACGATAAAACATTTAAAATGAAATTGATCAGAATACAACATAATTCCAAACCAAACGACTGCATAAAAATAGGCGAACGATCGTTGCTTGACGAGGTGTCACCCTCGACCGACTAATAGCACGTGTCATCGATAAACTGTGACCGACAAGTGCCTCTGACGCCTCCGATCAAGAAAAGACCAGAGCCTTCGACGCCTCCGATCAAGATAAAACCAAAGGGACAGCCGGAGACATTACTTACGCTTCGTACAGTCAACGGCGTCCACTATTGGATTCATAGATATGTTCTCGTATAAATGGTAAGCTCATGTAATTCCCTAATGAAAAATTGTGTATTAATCTATTGTCAATAAAAACGTAACTTATAAATGTATGTTTGCAATATCCTAATGAAACTCGAGTGCCTAGCAATGAATTGCAGTCATGCAACATGACTTGCAATGAATTGCAATACAACGCCTAATGCCTTGCAATGGAAATTGCACTCGGTTACCTACGTTATTGTAGATATATACATATATATCTCATCAGCTACAAGCAAAAAGCGGACTAATTCTCTAACGTAATATAAATGACGAAGGACTAATGATTCCTAGACTGACGTGTAGAGAAATCCCGCTATTAGAGAGAATCTCGAGTGACAATGGGTCTCGAGATAACATCTGAGCCTGAGACAGTGCTGGATAGAGGTCTACCACCGAGCTAGTGTCACTTCACTGGTGCTGTATACTGCCTGCAATGTCAGTGTGCTACTGCCTAATACTGCCTGCGATGACAGTGCCCTAGTGTAAATATACTGCAAATGTGAAAATAAATACATACAATGGGGAAAAATCGCTTGAATTAAATCCAATATTATGGCTTTTGCTCTTCAACAACAAAGAACCTACATAATACTTCATTCATAGAAATACATTACAGGTCATCACATTTAAATTAGATAATGAACGAATAATGAAATCATCAGCGAATAATGAAATCATCATCCTATCGCAATGCTATATGTCCCACAAAATAAGTTACAGGTATAGCAATACAATAAACACCCATTGCAATAACAGAAGTGCCTGAAGCACTAAATAATACGATATATAAATAAATAAATAAATATATATA
>SDVV010001992.1:0-24035 GCA_016164225.1 Gammarus roeselii
TATAAACAAATAACATAAAAAAAAACTATTAACATATAATTGTCATATGAAATCTGAAAGGTGTCTGTCTGTCAGTCCGGATGAGTCACCTGTTAGCCGCCTGCCTGACTTCTGCCGTCCGTGAAAATATTCATCCGTACCTATATTTCTTCACTTGCGTTTCAGGGCCCTTCCATCTACTCACTTGGATGATCAGATGTATTATAGATAAAAAAATATATTGTTTATTGGTGTAACACACCTAGATACTGCACCTATTAAACAACTGTTCCAAAGAAAGCAATAACAGCTCGAAAACAGCCATGTATGATCTGTAATGTAGCCAGCGAACAGCTATAAGAGTAGTATATATGTAGTCCAAACGGCCTACTGAAGGAATAAGATAGACATTAATTAGGGGGCGCTAAATGGCCTACTGAAGGAAGAAGATAGGCGTTAATTAGGGGGCGCGAAACAGCCTACTGAAGGAGTAAGATGGGCGTTAATTAAGGGACGCGAAACAGCCTACTGAAGGAATAAGATGGGCGTTAATTAGGGGGAGCAAGACGCGGATGTGGAGGAATTAGATACCAGTTAATAGTGTTACTTTTGGTGGGCGGGGTGGGGCTTAATTATATCACCAAAACGCGGATGTGAAGGAATTAAATAGGCCTTGATTATATCACAAAAACGCGGATGTAAAGGAATTAGATAGGCGTTACTAGAGTTACTTTTGGTGGGCGGGGTAGGGCTTAATTATGTCACCAAAACGCGGAGGTGAAGGAATTAGATAGGCCTTAATTATTTCACCAAAACGCAGATGTGAAGGATTATAGATAGGCAATAATTAGGCGGAGCAAAACGCAAGTGAAGAAATTATATAAGCAATAATTAGGCGGTGTCCAAAACGCGGAAGTGAAGGAATTAGATAGGCAATAATTAGGCGGACCAAAACGCAAATCAGTGAAGGATTATAGATAGGCCATAATTACCGGAGCAAAGACGCATGTTTTTTGTGAGTCGGCCGATGTATTTGTTAGGATGTATATTATTTCTTAATGTGACCGACTTAAGCGCTTGGACCTTATACATGCAGGTTTATTTAGTTCTATTCTGGTCAATTGTTTATGGGGTGGCCAATACGCAATTAGAAGCGATTGTTATAGTTCAACCGCAACTGGTAATTAGCTATGACAATTAGCAATTTTATCTTTGGATGTGCGGTCACACAAAGATTTTATCTTGTGATATATGGTCCTCTTGGGGAAAAGTTTTCCATACGGGAAATTTCAGTTTCCTTACGGTATCAGGTTGCTTTCATTTACGATTGCTTACGTACGGATTAAATTGATGTACGTTATTAGGTCTTGTCAACGCTGTGTATGATTGTTTTGGAATATTTCGCGCGGTAGGAGGGCATGATATATTTTACGATGCTTGTTATTGAATGACTCATTTGAATAGGAGGCATTGTTTATACATGATATTTTATACTGCGTGATTGATATTATTTGATTAAATCTACTATGTGAAGGAATAAGATATAGGATGACTAGATCTTTGAACCTATTATCGAATGTAACTGTTGTGAAGTATGTTATTTGTTAATGTGTCTGACCTAGGCGCTGTATTTCTCGGATATTGTAGTTATATGTTAGGACAAAATGATCTTTTGGTCAAGTTAGTTACTGATGGTACATAGAGATACCAAGAACGCAAGTTTTGAGAGACCACCCGGGAAGTTGAGAGTGGGTGGTCCGAATGATCTATATCTGTCAAATGTCACACAAAGATTTTATCTCGAGATATATGGTCCTCTCGGCGAATAGTTTTTACACACGGGAAATTTCAGTTTCCTTACGGAATCTGGTTGCTTTCATTAACGATTGCTTACGTACGGATTAAATAGATGTACGTTATTAGGTCTTGTCAACGCTATATATGTTTGTTTTGGAATATTTCGCACGGTAGGAGGGCATGATATATATATATATATATTACTATGTTTGTTTCTGAATGACTCATTCGAATAGAAGGCATTGCTTATACATAATCTTTTATACTGCATGATTGATATTATTTGATTAAATTCACTCGCTTTTCCCATTTACTGAATATATTATTTTTAGAGATTGTTGTAGTGGGAGTACAATTGATCACTAAATGTTGATCGTTATATATATTTATTCGATTCTAGTATGAATAGTGTTATAGCAAGTTTTCTGGTGAGAGTGCGCTTGAGGATAGCCGTACGCAAAAAGTTGGAAGCGCTCCTGGAAAATTAGGTGAGATTACTCTTAACTATTCTTTGTCTTATAAATTTGTTTCCGTATCATGTTTGCTACGTTGTGAGTATATGTTGCGTTATATTTTTATGTATAGATTATAATTCTGTTTTTTTGTGTACATATATTTTGTATTCTTATCTAATTGAGAGTATAATTGGCTCATTTCGGAGGTGGTTTGGAGGAGTTTTTAGCGGTTTGGGTTTGGATATTGTGCCTGTTTTTTGTTCATTTATCACTATGTATTCTTTTAAAGGATCAGTGTGGTAGGCATGTTTTATAGTTCAATTTGCAGCCTTAGTCTGCGATCGACCCTGTATGGTCCTAGCCTGAAGGTAGGATTGCAGGCAAGGTTCTGTGATTTTCCATCTATTTATTTCATATGTATATATTATCTAAAGGAATAGTGCGTTTTATTAGTCTGATTATTGGTGAGTTGAGTTATGTATTGTGGGATGATGCAGTACCTACGGTCGAGGATCTATCTACCCCATATTGCAATATCCAGTTTTGAAACAGTTATATCAGTGTTCCATTGACGCGGTTTTCCAATAGCGAAAAAACCTGAACGATATGGATTTTTCTGTAAGTTAAAATATCATGTTATGTATACTTAGTATTGATCGATTGATTTAAGTTGTATCGTGTTAATGTGGACGTGATTTCATCATTTCTGTCTCAAGCACTGCCTATTTATCATACTGTAGCTAATGCACTCCCAAGCGATCGACCTGTACCAATCACTGCCATACGGACAGCAGGCTATGAGCAAGATTGTATAAAAATTTAGGATATTTTGGTTGTTGCATCATTGTGGTATTTTTATATGTATGTATGACATTCTGTTACGATTAAGCCAGGGTTACTTTAACCCTTAGCGCTCCGTTGTACTTACCCCAGCAGTATCTCCTTCCATCGTTTTGTTTATTATCAGACATTGAGAAATCTGTATAATAAATAGCTGTCTGTTTTAATCCTTCAATAATAGTTTCAAGATGTTAATTTCTGCGCGATAATCATAAGAATGTATGTTTAAGAGGTGAAGTCCATGCTACATCTTGATGGAATTCTCGTTTTTGATCCATAGCAAATGTATACTTTAACGTTTAGAAGACGATTCACTGGATGGAGGAGTCCTAGAGCATTTATGGTTTGGCTACCCTTCACCTGATGAGATATTTATCTACGATAGCTTAGGTAGCGTGTACAACTTCAATTTGCTTGATAGGTATCACATTTTCAACGTAAGGCACGAGGCGTTTTTCGTGCATTTCTAAATGCTAATCATTCGAGTTAAATTCAGGATACTGCGAACAAAGATTTATTAGATATATTATATCATTGATAATAGATTTACCTACGTGCATGGGTAAATTCGAGCGTATGTACGTGTACATGTATTGAAAAAAATAAATACATGTATAACAGAATTAAAATTTCAATACTTTTTAAAATATTCAAAAATAAAAAAAATAGACGCCTGGACCTTTCTTTAGTAGCCATGTTATCATAATAATAAAATGATTTGGCTTTGTCCGGGCGTGGATTCTTTTCTTTATATATTTTTTTAAATGTATTGAAATTTAAATTTTGTTATATATGTATTTTTTTTTTCAATACATGTACATGTACATACGCTCGAATATATACACATGCACGTTCTTATACAGCTCTATACACTTACATACATACATTCATGTTGACCACGGTGAGCGATGATGGGCCTAATGTTTTGCAAGATGTAACATGTAATCAAGATATAAAAGGTATCTGCACGACGAGAATGGAGTCAGTGATACGTTGAGAACAAGCGGAGCCGTGCGTATCGTCTCAGAATAAATAAAATGGATGTTCACATCTCAAAAAAAAAATTAAGAGAGTTGGATGAAAAAATCTCCGGAGATGATTTTGCTTGGTTCGAGGATATATTGACAAGTTATGGAGATATCAATTATCTACAAATGCGGAGAACAAGAATCACAAGAGCGGGAACTATTATCCATGTATGGAAGGACAATGGAGAAAACAGGATTTGGGTGACTGATTTCGAAACATTTCAGTCGTATGTAACAGAGTTCAAAGAAAATAAGAAGGTATATCTTGAAATTGAAATGTCCCAAGCAGAAAACTTCCACACATGTAAGAAAGTGGGGTTAGTGGAAAATGAATTTTATCTAGGGACTGAAGAAAATCTGAAGCGTATGATGGAGATTCTTTTCTTCGGATAAACATTGGAAGTACATTGAATTGGATAAGATTCGAATAATTAAAGTTCGCACAGAAAAAGAAGAAAAACATTTATGGGAATGCAGGGATCTACATTTTTGGAGCCAGGGGGATGAAGCAGGTTTCCGTTTTCTTATCAAAGATATGGTGGACTATATGAAGGAATTTGAGAGGAGACTGCTACAAAGTGATGATGAGTACGGATGTATGTACGCACCATGTTGATACAAGAATGCATAAACATTGATGTATAGAGCAAGATCTGTAATTAATACTGATAAAAAAACAATAAAACTATAAAAATATCCTAAATTTGATTGTTTATATTATACTCAAAACTCAAAGGATAAGCGATGAATTGCATACATTGTGTCAGACGGAGGTAACATCGAAATTGTTGAAGTCGGTAGGAGAATATATCTCAAGGGTTGCAACGGTACCCATAAACCTATCTCAGGGTAAATGAAGTATATGCTTGACAGAATGGTGAGATATAAATCAGAGTCCGATGAGAATAAACTCAGACAATATTGGGTTTCTGTTGTGGAAGGATGGGTTATAGCATGAGTCCTCGATTGTTCGAAAGAAATGGGGTGATGGTGGTCTGTAAACTTTGCCAGAAATAAATAAAATTGAATCAACATAAATCCACGAGTAACGTATGGAGACATTTGAAACACTGTCATCGTGAAGAGTATGAAAAAAGTTTTGGAAAGAAAAAGGCAGATCAACTGTGCAAGTCGTCAAGGGATGAAGTGTCAGGAGATATTGAAAAAAAAATTGGTAGACCTAGTATAAGATGAAGTGGCCCGTATGTATGATGATGGAAACAAATATGAATTACTTATAACATTTAATCCATCAAAGAATGAAAAATCTGACCTCTCTGGTAACAAATATGAGTTGAGATTGATTGCGAACTAGAAATAATTAGGTGTAAGTTATCAAAACTGCAAAGGAAAGATCAAAATGTAAAGTCAAGTGGAGATATGTATTATGCATCGTATAAAACATTGACTGAATATCGTACATACGTTAGGTTAGGTTAGGTTTTTGATGATTACTTCTTTTACCATAACATACCATGAAACAGATGCACATAAAGTATCTGTGTATCAACAGCAAGGGATGCTGTTCTATGGGTTAGGTTATGTTGGGTAGGTATAAATGCATCCGGCAGTGTATGGTAAACCTTTTGCACAAAAATGTATGTAAATGCCTACATTATACCGACATCGACCGTGAATACGCTTACATTATACCAGCATATGCCGACATATGCTGGCATATGGCGGGATCAAACCGTGAATACAGCTACATTATATCTGCATATACCGGCATATGCCGGCATATGGCGGTATCAATCCGTGATAAAATGCATGAAAAATCTCGAACGTTGAAGAAAATGGAATTATCACTTGGGGTAAAGAAAGGGTGTCGAGTATAAGCTGTGTAAAAATTGCATAATAAAATCAAATGTATATCTGACTTTGTTTCAAAATTATTGGTAATGAAACATGAGAAGAGAGAATCATGTCTCCTAAGATTGAGAAATACCGACCTCTCTGTTAACATATATGACTCGAGATTGATTGCAAAGTAGAAATAATTAGGGGTAGGTTATCAAAATTGCAAAGGATAGATCAAAATGTAGAGTCAAGTGGAGATATGTATCATGCATCGTATAAAACATTGACTGAATACCGTGCATAAGTTAGGTTAGTTTAGGATAGGATGATTACTTCTTTTAACATGACATAGCATGAAGCTGATGCCCATTAAATATCTTGTAACAAACAGCAAGGGATGTTGTTTTATAGGTTAGGTTAGGTTGCATAGGTATCAATGCATCCGGGAGTGTATGGTAACCCTTATACAAAAAATGCGTGTATATGCCAACATTATACCGACATCGACCGTGAATACGCCTACATTATACCAGCAGATGCCGGCATTTGGCGGGATCAAACCGTGAATACGCCTACATTACACCAGCATATGCCGTCATATGGCGGAATCAAACCGTGAATAAAGCTACATTATATAAGCGTATGCCGGCATATGCCGGCATATGGCGGTATCAACCCGTGATAAAATGCATGAAAAATCTCGAACGTTGCAGGAAGCCGAATTATCAAATGGGGTAAAGAAAGGGTGTCGCGTAAAGAAGTGTAAAAATTGCATAATAAAATCAAATGTATATCTGACTTTGTTTCAAAATTAATGGTAATGAAACATGAAGAGAGAGAATCATGTCTCAAGCGTTTGAGTGCTAGGAGAATTATGTGCATTACGGAAATCTGCGGAAAAATAATGAATGATAACGTGGGCAATAGCAAGAAGAAACCTGGAACGATTCGATGTCATAAACATGTATAAGTAATTAAAAAATTAGCGTCCATAAAAAGCTCGCTGAAGACTATAAACAAAGTTTTGGTTACAAGGGTAGGGATGCATGTGTTGCATACATTTCTCCCAAAAGTGGCCGTTCATCTAAAATGTGTACAAAGGGCGTTACTCAAGAACACCTATAGATCAGAGAAAAAAAACGCACCCAGATGATAAATCCTAAACCGATATGATGAGTCGACAGCTTTAGGTGAGGAATAAATATACATCATTGATAAAGAAACCACAGAGTGGCACTGGTACCAAGGATCAAGATAACCTAAGAGAGGGAGGTCGAAATCATCACTTATGTTTCGCCAAGATGCTCACGTCGAATTTTGGTGTGAAAAAGTTATGTTTTCGTATAAATGGTATCACATGTATATATATGTATATATAAATATGTCAAAATCTATTATCAATGAACTAATATATCTAATAAATCTTTATTTGCGATATATTATATTTCACTCGAATGATTAGCATTTAGAAATGCACTAAAAATGCCTCTTGCCTTACATTGAAAATGTGATAGCTACTAAGCTAATTGAAGTTTTACACAGCTACTTAAGCTATCGTAGATAAATATCTCATCAGGTGGAAGATAGCCATAACCGTAAATGCTCTAGGACTCCTCCATCCAGTAAATCGTCTTCTAAACGTTAAAGTATACATTTGCTAGGGATCAATAACGAGAATTCCATAAAGATGTAGCATGGACTTACACCTCTTGAATATACATTCCTATGATTATCGTGCAGAAATTAACATCTTGAAACTATTATTGAAGGATTAAAACAGACAGCTATTCATTGTACAGATTTCTCAATGCCTGATAACAAAGAAAACGATGGAAGGAGATACTGCTGGGGTAAGTACAACGGAGCGCTAAGGGTTACAGAAACCCTGGCTTGATCGTAACAGAATGTCATATATACATATAAAAATACCACAATGATGTGACAACCTGAATATCCTAAATTTCTATAACAATCTTGCTCATAGCCTGCTGTTCGTATGGCAGTGATTGGTACAGGCCGATCGCTCGAGAGTGCATTAGCTACAGTAGGAAAAATCGGCAGTGCTTGGGGCAGAAATGATGAAATCACGTCCACATTAACACGATACAACTTAAATCAATCGATCAATACTAAGTATACATAACATGATATTTTAACTAACAGAAAAATCCATATCGTTCAGGTATTTTCGTTATTGGAAAACCGCGTCAATGGAACACTGATATAACTGTTTCAAAACTGGATAATGTAATATGGGGTAGATAGAACATACCTCAACTCGCCAATAATCAGACTAATAAACCGTACTATTCATATAGACGATATATACTTATGAAATAAATAGTTGGAAAATCACAGAACCTTGCCTGCAATCCTACCTTCAGGCTGGTACCATACAGGGTCGATCGCAGACTAAGGCTGCAAATTGAGTTATAAAACATGCCTACCACACTGATCCTATAAAAGAATATATAGTGATGAATGAACAAAAAACAGGCACAATATCCAAACCCAAACCGCTGAAAACTTCACCAAACCACCTCCGAAGTGAGTCAATTATTCTCTCAATTAGATAAGAATACAAAATATATGAACACCAAAAAAAAGAATATAGAATTATAATCCATACATAAATATATAACGGAAACTATACTCACAACGTAGCAAACATGATACGGAAACAAATTTATTTGAAAAAGAATAGTAAATAGCAATATCACATAATTTTCCAAGAGCGCTTCCAACTTTTTGCGTACGGCTATCCTCAAGCGCACCCTCACCAGAAAACTTGCTATAATACTATTCATACCAGAATCGAATAAATATATATAACGATCAACATTTAGTGATCATTTATACTCCCACTACAACCATCCCTGAAAAAAATATATTCAGTAAATGGGAAAAGCGAGTGGATTTTATCAAATAATATCAATCGTGCAGTATAAAATATCATGTATACACAATGCCTTCTATTCAAATGAGTCATTCAAAAAACAAACATAGTAATATAAATCATGCCCTCCTACCGTGCGAAATTTTCCAAAACTATCATATATAGCGTTGACAAGACCTAATAACGTTCATCTATATAATCCGTACGTAAGCAATCGTTTATGAAAGCAACCAGATACCGTAAGGAAACTGAAATTTCCCGTGTGTAAAAACTATTCTCCAAGAGGACCATATATCTCGAGATAGAATCTTTGTGTGACATTTGACAGATATAGATCATTCGGACCACCCACTCTAAACTTACCGGGTGGTCTCTCAAAACTTGCGTTCTTGGTATCTCTATGTACCATCAGTAACTAACTTGACCACAAGATCAATTTGTCCTAACATATAACTACAATATCCGAGAAAACAGCGCCTAGGTCAGACACATTAACAAATAACATACTTCACAACAGTTACATTCGATAATAGGTTCAAAGATCTAGTCATCCTATATCTTATTCCTTCACATAGTAGATTTAATCAAATAATATCAATCACGCAGTATAAAATATCATGTATAAACAATGCCTCCTATTCAAATGAGTCATTCAATAACAAGCATCGTAAAGTATATCATGCCATCCTACCGCGCGAAATATTCCAAAACAATCATATACAGCGTTGACAAGACATAATAACGTACATCAATTTAATCCGTACGTAAGCAATCGTAAATGAAAACAACCTGATACCGTAAGGAAAATGAAATTTCCCGTATGGAAAACTTTTCCCCAAGAGGACCACATATCACGAGATAAAATCTTTGTGTGACCGCACATCCAGAGATAAAATTGCTAATTGTCATAGCTAATTACCAGTTGCGGTTGAACTATAACAATCGCTTCTACTTGCGTTTTGGCCACCCCATAAACAATTGACCAGAATAGAACTAAATAAACCTGCATGTATAAGGTCCAAGCGCTTAAGTCGGTCACATTAAGAAATAATATACATCCTAACAAATACATCGGCCGACTCACAAAAAACGTGCGCTTTTGCTCTGGTAATTATGGCCTATCTATAATCCTTCACTAATTTGCGTTTTGCTCCGCCTAATTATTGCCTATCTAATTCCTTCACTTCCGCGTTTTGGACACCGCCTAATTATTGCTTATATAATTTCTTCACTTGCGTTTTGCTCCCCCTTATTATTGCCTATCTATAATCCTTCACATCCGCGTTTTGGTGATATGATTAAGGCCTATCTAATTCCTTCACGTCCGCGTTTTGGTGGTATAATTAAGCCCTACCCCGCCCATCAAAAGTAACTCTATTAACGCCTATCTAATTCATTTACATCCGCGTTTTGGTGATATAATTAAGGCCTATCTAATTCCTTCACATCCGCGATTTTAAAAATATAATAAAGCCCTACCCCGCTAACCAGAAGTAACTCTATTAACGCCTATCTAATTCCTTCACATCCGCGTCATGTTCCCCCTAATCAACGCCTATCTTATTCCTTCAGTAGGCCGTTTCGCGCCTCTAATTAATGCCTATCTTATTCCTTCAGTAGGCCGTTTGGACTACATATATACTACTTATAAGTCATCAACCAAGCTGGATATTAAATAACTGTAAATCGACTGTCGCGTTCTGTGTAGAATAGGTGGTTTGTATACCCGTATGAGACACAGTTTTTTGCAAACGGGACACAACTGTAATACACACGAATCTTCAGAGGTATTATAAATAAAAATATATTCTTTATAGGTGTAAAACACCTGGAAATTGCACCTAGATAAAGTAAAAACAGCCATATTTGATCTGTAATGTACGTCGATTAGTTGTAGATGGGGGTGTGAAACGTGCCTGTGAAGGAATATAGATAGGAGTTAATAGAGTAACTTTTCACTCTACAGAGTTTGAGCCCCAATTTTTCTCGGACGGCCGGAGTCAGACAGGCGGCTACCGGGTGACTCATTCTGACGGATGGACGGATAGCTTACGGATTATTCATAAGGTATGTTAATAATTTTTATATATTATTAGGTTTCAATATGTTAATAGGTTATATAAATAGAACGTTTACACACTACCTTTGGTATTCGCATTTAAATGCTGGGCATACTGTATTGCAATTTCGTTGCATGTCATGTTCCATACGTGCAATTTCAGTGTGAATTTAGGACTCCTTTCGTTTTTTCCTCTTTAGATGGTTCTATTGGGGCATATTTGGTCACCAATTGTTGCTCGTTGTATATATTTATTCGATTATGGTATGAATAGTGTTATTGTAAGTTTCTGGAGAGAGGGGGTGCGGTAGAGGACCCCATAGGCAAAATTTTGGATGCGCTCTGGCAAATTAGGTGAGATTACTCATAGCTATTCGTTATCTTAACAGTATTTTCCGTGGCATGAGTGCTATTTTAAGTGTCTGTATCGTTATATATTTATGTATGAGTTATTGTTCCTACATATTTTTCTAGACACATATGTTTGTTTTCTTATCTAGTTGGGGTATAATTGACTCATTCGGTGGTTGATTGGTGGATTCGTAGCGGTTGGAGTTGAGATATTTGGTCTGTTTTAGTGTGGTAAGTACGTTTTATATCTCAATTTGTAGCCTTAGTGTTGGATCGACCTTGTATGACACCAGACTGAAGGTTGGATTTCAGGCAATGTACTCTGTTTTCCATCTATTTATTTCATATGTATAAAATATATATAGGAATAGTACGGTTTATTTGTCTGGCAGTTGGCGGGTAGATGTTTGTATTTTGGGTTGGTACAGCAGTTTCGTTACGAAATTCGATCTACCCCATTATATTGTGTTATATGTACTTAGTAATGATCGGTTGATTTATGTTGAATTTGTTGTGTTTTTTGGAATTTTGAATAGTTACCTCATACAGTTATAGGAATTTTTAGGATATACTAGGTTTGCATCTTCCACATTATTTCAGGCATAAATGGTCGATCATTGCATCATTTTGGTATATTTATGTATCTATAAAATTCTTTTACGATTTAGCCGTGGTTACTTTAGGTAAATAAATGTTCATTTTACCCTGTTTTGGGCAGAGGTGGTGAGTCATTTTATCATATTTTGTATATTATAGTGTGTTCGTGTAGAAGTATTCCACATCATTTACTATTGGTTTCAGTTATGTCGCTCGCATGTCATGGCAACTTATTCACGAAATTCGTTTCTTTGGTTACATGCTAGTTTTTTCTCGTACATCATGGTTTTCAATGTAAGTTTTGGGTATGGTAGAGATTTGATCTTCTTGTTTTGTTATATCTCGAGCGTTTTAGTACGTGTCTTTGAGTTTTGTACGTTCTCTGCACAGTTCTCATCTTCAATGCAGTCTGTTGGTTATTTATACAATATCGGAATATTAAGATATATTTCTTTTGTATCTGCAATGTTGAACATTTCTTCAGGTATAATTTAGTTACCTGTTGTTTAATTTAGTGTTTTATATATCTTCTCACATCCTGGTACAATGTTTGTCCTGGTTATTATAGATATAGAAGATCCCATTTGTTACAAACTCTGTCTTGCTGTTACTTTACTGTATATTTATTGTAGGACCATTTTTCAATATTTAGGAGGAGTCAGAGATTCCCATAGGCAAAAGCCCGTTGTGTTTATGCTTATTTGTGAAGGTAGACGTGAACTAATTTTTGTCACTTGAACATTCATTGTTGTCTATTTGAGGTTAATCCGTCCGTCTCCGCTTGTTCTCCACGTAACACTGACTCCAATCACGGCATACAGCTTGCTATTATAATGCGCTTGCATGTTTTTTTGCAAATATTTAGGCCTATCATCGCTCGCCTTGGGCATCAACTGTGTATGTTTTTATGTTTGTATGTATGTATGTACGTGTATAGAGCTGTGTACATACGTGCATGTGTATATTCGAGCATATGTACGTCTACATGAGTTTAAAAAATTATAGATAACAATTTAAAATTCAATACAATTTTACAATTAAAACTTTCAATAAAATTGCAACAACAAAAAATCGACGCTTGGACCTTTCTTTAGTAGCCAAGTTATCACATCAATAGATTGATTTGGCTTCGTCCGGGTGTCGATTTTTTTATTTTATTTATTGAATTTTTTTATTTTCAAATTGTATCGAATTTTGAATTTTGTTACATATAAAGCTAGGCTTCTGTTCCCTGATGACTTAAGTAAGCCACTACAACGATGAACAGCTTGTTGCATAACCTCACTAACAAACCCATGGAACTTTAGATCGACATCCAGAAGAACATACATAATTTACGTTGAACATGGATGAACACCAAATTACCACCAAAGAGTGTAAACCACCTCTACACCAGGACCCCAACCATCCACTGAATCGTCTTCGAAAACGTTACACTACACATCTGCTGAGGATCAATGACGAAATTCCACAAAGGTGCAGTACAGACTCACACCTCTTAAGCATACATCCCTATGATAATCCTGGAAAAAACATACAACAACAACAATAACTATTAAATAGCCAAATAAGATTCTCTACTCTGCTTTAATTCACAAGAAAAATGTACTACACTAAGGGTGTCCTGCATATTAAATTGGTCTACCTACACAGATAAGCATAAACACAACGGGCTTTTGCCTATGGGAATCTCTGACTCCTCCTAAATATTGATGAAGGGTCCTACAATAAATATACAATAACCTAACAGCAAGACCGAGTTTGTAACAAATGGGATCTTCTACATCAATAATAACCACGTCAAACATAGAACCAGGATGTAAGAAGTTTATTAAACACTAAAATAAACATCATGTAACTAAATGATACCTGTAAAAATGTTCAACATTGCAGATAAAAACATAATATATCGTACTATTCCGATATTGTATATATAACCAACAGATTGCATTGAAGATGGGAACTCTATAGAGAAGGTACAAAACTCAGAAACACGTACTAAAACGCTTGAGATATAACAAAGCAAGTAGATCAAATCTCTGCCATACCCAGAACATACATTAACAACCATGATGTAAGAGAAAAAACTAGCAAGTAACCAAACAAACAACTAACGTGAATAAGTTGTCAAGACATGCGAGCGACATAACTGAAACCTATAGTAAATGATGTGGAATAATTCTACACGAACACACTATAATATACAAAATGTGCTGAAATTACTCTCCACCTCAGTCCAAAACGGGGTTAAATTAACATTTATTTACCTAAAGAAACCACGGCTAAATCGTAACAGAATGTTTGTTGTATTAACATATAAATTACCAAAATTATGCAATAACCGACCATTTATGCCTGAAATAATGTGGAAGATGCAAATCTAAAATATCCTAAAAATTCCTGTAACTGCATGAGATAACTATTCAGAATTCCAAAAAACACTACAAATTAAACATAAATCAACCGATCATTACCAAGTATATATAACACAATATAATGGGGTAGATAGAATTTCGTAACGAAACTGCTGTATCAACCCCAAATACAAACAACCACCCGCCAACTGCCAGACAAATAAACCGTACTATTCCTATGTATATTATATACATATGAAATAAATGAATGGAAAACACAGGACATTGCCTGAAATCCAAACTTCAGGCTGGTACCATACTGGGTCGATCGCACACTAAGGCTACAAATTGAGTTATAAAACGTACCTACCACACTATTCCTATAAAAGAATATATAATGATAAATGGACAAAAACAGACCATATACCCCAACTCCAACCGCTACGATTCTACCAATCAATCACCGAATGAATCAATTATACCTCAACTAGATAAAAAAACAAACGTATATGTATAGAAAAATATTTGTAAACAATAACCCATATTTAAATACATAACAATACAGACACTCAAAGTAGCACTCATGCCACGGAAATTACTGGTAAAATAAAGAATAGCTATGAGTAATCTCACCTAATTTGCCCGAGCACATTAAAAATTTGCATATGGCATCCTCTACCGCACGTCCCTCTCCAGAAACTTGCAATAGCACTATTCATTCCAGAATCGAATAAATATATATATATATATATAACGAGGAACAGTTAGTGACCAATTATACCCCAATAGAACCATCTAAAGTGGGAAAAGCATATCAAATACATGTACTATAAAAATAAAATGATCAAAACATAAACCTTTACAGCACGAAAAAAATCTTAAATTCACACGTAAATTGCACATATGCAACATGACAGGCAACGAAGTTGCAAGACAGTATGCCCAGCATTGAAATGCGAATACGAAAGGTAGTGCGTAAACGTTCTATTTATATAACCTATTAACATATAAAAACCTAATAATATATATAACCTATTAACATACCTTATAAATAATCCGAAAGCTGTCCGTACATCTGTCAGAATGAGTCACCCGTTAGCCGCCTGTCTGACTCCGGCCGTCCGTGGAAAATTGGGGTTCAAACTCCGTAGAGAGGAAAGTAACTCTATTAACCCCTATCTCTATTCCTTCAAAGAGCACGTTTCACACCCCTATCTACTACTCCGATTACAGCTATAAGTCATCAACCGAGCCGGGTATGAAATATCTGTCAATTGAGTGTCACGTCATGAGTAGAATAGGTGGTTTGTATATCTGTATCAGACACATTTTTTTTTGGAAACGGGACACAACTATAATACACATGGATGTTCAGATGTAATATGGATAAATAATTTTTTTCCAAACAATACTCACTGACCATGAACTAATATCCAATAACCAATCAATAACATATAGCTAAAACCAAGAAGGCAATAATCTGAAAATAGGAACACATGACCAATAACCAATAACTAATAACCAAAAACCAATACCACTAACCAATAATCAATAATTGATAACAAATAACTAATAACAGACAACCAATACCCAGTAAACATTAAATGAAAATCAATCAATAACCAATAACCAATAAATAATAACCATTAACCTATTAAAAATAAATAATAACGAATAACCGTAGACTAATAACCAATATCCAATCACCAATTCACAATAAGCAATAATCAATAATTAATAAACAACAACCAATAAAAATTAAGTATCAACCAGTTACCAATTCCTAATAACCAATGACCAATGACCAAAAATTATTAACAAATAACTAACAAACAATGACCGATAACCAATAACCATCGTCTAGAAACCAATCACCTATACCCACTAACCAATAACAAACAATCATCAACCAATAAACATTATCCTTTAACCAGCATCCATTATTCGAAAACCACAAACCTATAACAATTAACCAATAACTATAAACGATTACCCAGTAACCAATACCCAATAAATAACAACCAATAACCAATGACGTGACACTTTCATCGCCAGACAGTGTCATAACCGATGAAAATCCTCCAGCACACGTGCTTTCGCGCTGAACAATGTTTCAGCCGACGCGCATATGCGACACTTCAATAACCGGACACTGTCATAGCCAGGCACTGTCATAACCGGACACTGTCATAACCGGACACTGTCACAACCTGACACTGTCATAACCGGACACTGTCATAACCGGACGCTGTCATAACCGGACACTGTCATACCGGACACTGTCATAACCGGACACTGTCATAACCGGACACTGTCATAATCGCAAAAAAACGGCATTACGTAACCTAGAATAATTCGCAAGTTTGCCCCGCGGGTTAGAAACACGTACCTTTGCCCCGCGGGTTAGTAACAAGTACCCCTAAGATAGGTTAGGTTGGGTAGGAAAAGTTTCATTGAAGTGATAACCAGTAAAATGGTACGACTCGTGGCTGATATGGCAGCGGCTGCTCTGAGAGAGGGATGCTATGATTGTTTGTTGTTAAATAATGGTACCTAAGGTAGTTGGACAAAACAACTTGTGGCTGATATGACAGTTGACGGAGATGAAAGGGGCTGATCTGACGTTAGCTATAAAAGAAGTTAGCGCAAGGTATAGCAACCCGTGACGTGACGTGACGTGACGTGACGCGACGCAACGCGACGTGACGCGACGTGACACGATGCGACGTGGCGCGACGGGAGGTGACGTGACGTGACGTTACGTGATGTCATCTATGTGAGGTGATTGATGGGATGTAACAGATGTGATGTAATAGATGATTGATGTGACGTGATTACTGTGAACACTTTAAATTAGTGTTCATGCGAAAGCGTCAACATTCATAATATACAGGTCATAAAATCATTTTGGCTATTCAAACACTCCGGAAATGGAAAAGCAATCTGATTGTATCAAAGACAACCTCCTAAACACGATTGTATAATCAGAATATACTATTTCACATTATTTCAGCCTCACAAGCTTCCTATCAGATATAATTTGATGCTAGGAAAACCATGTATATGTTGATTAAAGTGTGAGCTAGTCTTTCAGAAAATTTCAAATTTTCCGTCCAAATTTAACAAAAATTAAATGGTAAAGATTGCAGTGGAAGCATTCAAACAAATAATTCGCTGTAACAAAATTTCACATAATCAATACCCTTCTCGGATTTGATAAATTTGAGCTAGAAAAACGAATTTGATTATGTTTGTCGCAGAAACAATTTTTGTGTTGAACAACAACCGATGGAGATAACCCTTTTTATTATATATACAATCTCCACAGATGACTGAGAAACAGGTAGAGAGGTCACCAACATCAATAAACTGAATGAAAACATTCGTTCCAACATCATGCATGTATATAACCATAATAAAAAAGGTTGTAAAGGAATCGTCACATGCTGCAGACATAAACTAAACAATAAACTATTAATTTATAACTATAACCTATTTGCTATAAACTATTAACTATAGACTATAAACTATTACCTTTAAATAATAAACTATAATCAGATAAAGGACCTCACTCACGAGGAAAGTTGAATGAAATGAGTAGAAGAGCCACTCTTATTTAATCACTTCACTAATAAAATTGTCGAAATTTTCGGGCAACATTATGCCCCTCCTCAGCGCGTCACGTCGCGTCACGTCACGTCACGGGTCGCTATGTCTAGCGCTAACTTCTTTTATAGCTAACGTCATCATCTCCGCCAGCTGTCATATCAGCCACAAGTTGTTTCAACTACCTAACCAATGTACAATTTTCCAAGTAAAGTGATTAGATAAGAGCGGCTCATTTACTCATTTTATTCAACTTTCCTCGTGAGTGAAATAATTTATCTGATTGACATGCAAGCCACGGGATTCTACTTATCTAAGCTCAACCATCGGAGCATACTTTCTTGTCGTAGATACGAACGCGAGCTTACGTCTTTTCATCGCAAAAAGCTACACTTGAGTTATCTGTAAAAATGTCTGTAAAAATGTCTGTAAAAATGTCTAGGTGAACAAGAGGTTCCAATGTCCTAGGATTTTTATCTCAAAACTCAACGAAAACCATTTCCATTGATCAAGTTACTTTTGATTAATGACGTAATAGGTAATTGTCAACAAGAGATCCACGGTTCACACTATAAAGTCCGTCATGCATACAATAACTTGAAGTAATTTGTGAACACGATTCTGCTGGTCCCTCTTACCAACATAGATCATCACACAATGAGACACGTGTGTACGGTTCATGAGAGTTCCTTACATCGCTCATCACACAATGAGACACGTGTGTACGGGGCATGAGAGTTCCTTACATCGCTCATTACACAATGAGACACGTGTGTACGGGGCATGAGAGTTTCTTACATCGCTCATCGCACAATGAGACACGCGTGTGTGGGGCATGAGAGTTCCTTACATCGCTCATCACACAATGAGACACGTGTGTACGGGCATGAGAGTTCCTTACATCGCTCATCGCACAATGAGACACGTGTGTACGGGTCATGAGAGTTCCTTACATCGCTCATCGCACGTTGAGACACGTGTGTACGGGGCATGAGAGTTCCTTACATCGTTCATCACACAATGAGACACGTGTGTACGGGGCATGAGAGTTCCTTACATCGCTCATCACACAATGAGACACGTGTGTACGGGGCATGAGAGTTCCTTACGACGCTCATCACACAATGAGACACGTGTGTACGGGGCATGAGAGCTCCTTACATCGCTCATCACACAATGAGACACGCGTGTACGGGGCATGAGAGTTCCTTACAGAATAAATTGAAGAAATTGTGTCCGCGGTCATCTTGGAACAGTTTTTCTACTATTGAGAGCGTACTCAATCTATCTAGTTACCAATTGACGGCCGATCAACGCTGCGTACATGGTTTGGGTCTCAATTTTGTTTTGCCACCTTCAGCAAATGATACTATTTCCACTGCGACAGCTCCATCATCCCTCTGTTGTTGTACCTTTCTAAGCAGCCCCATTTACTACAAAAAAGATTGAACAGAAGCCTACAGGAATTGAAGAACAATAGAGAACTCGTAAGTTTTCCCACTGACAAGGGGTGTAAGGTTGTTCTGCTGGATTGAACTCGCTACCTTCAGAAGGCGCAAGATTTTTGGCAGGACGAGTCTACCAACATACAGGTTGATAATGATCCTCTTCCCTCGGTTAATAGATGGTTCCTTGGTCCTCCCAGATCGTTATTTTTTTGATCAATTTATTAAAAATTGTACTAGTCTACCTTGTTTCCATGGTATTCTTAAAAATCACAAAAGAATATTGTACGCTTCGTTCAATCGTTTCAACCATAAATTGCGCATCTCATTCATTAGCACGTTGACCTAGGAATTTTTTCGGACGCTCATCTCCGTCACTTTGTGAACTTCACCGCAAAATTTCGTAATTTTTTCTACATCCGATTCCTTAGCTAATTATAAAATGTTAGGTTTCGATGTATGGCACCGCTCTATTTACCAATGTACCCTAGACGATGTGTGGAGTTTTTTGGAAACTAAATTTAATTAGGGTGTCCTGAGCCTTCCCATTCCTATACGTCATTTCTTCAGATGATTAGGCTCTGCGTTGACAACAATTGCTTTGTGTTTGAAGATGAATTTTTCAAACAAATATTTGGTGTGTCGATGGGTAGTCCACTCTCACCAGTTCTAGCCAATCTATTTATGGAATATTTCGAGTCAGTCTTGTTACCTATCCAGCCCCTATTGTGGCTTCGATACGTGGACGATATTTTTGCACTTTAGCCATGCGATCAACCTATAGATGATTTTTTTTGACCATTTGAACAATCTATCTCAATCAATTGAATTCACTGTTAAGTGGGAGCAACAAATTGTCGTTTCTTGACATTGTAGTTCACCGTTCAGCCCTACATTTTAGATTTTCAATTTTCAGAAAAACCGCTCATCCTGCGATGTTTTTGCACTATTACCCGTGTCACCCAGAACACGTTAAAAAGGCTACTGCGTCCTCTCTCTTTCTTCGAGCACACAGATTGTGTGACCCTCAATTTTTAGCTGATGGAATAACATTTCTTAAAGTATCACTCAAAAAGTTGACATATTCAGTTAAATTAATTGATGGAGCTTTTTCTCAAGCTAAGCGTAGGTATTTCAACCCTTCACAAGACAGTACCATTGAGTCCGATAAACCAAATATTTTAGTCCTGCCCTACACTCCCGAATCTTGCTCTGTTTCGCCTCTATCCAAAAGTTATAATACCACGATTGTTCCAAAAACTTGCAATTCTTAAAAAAAAAAATTGGTTATACCTAACCTAAACTACTAAATGATATAACTTGTGGTACTTATGACGTTCCGTGTGGTGGTTGTGATCCGGTGTACGTTGGGGAGACAGGGAGATCTATGTCAGTGCGCGTAAAGGATCACAAGTGCAATGTGAAATTTGGTGGAACAAACATGCAATATTCTGTCATGTTAGAGATACTAATTAATGTATAAATTGGGATTCAACAAAACTTGTCTCTAAATCCTACTCGAAACCGGAAAGATTGTTGATAGAGTCTAGTTTAATCAATAAGTTGCCCAATACGAACACAATGTCAGGTGTTTATTCGGTTGATTCGGTGACCCGTGACCAATTACTCCATTCCAACAGGCACATAATAAATACTTCACCTTCTCCCCATTCTCCACCATAGTTACGCTTTGAATATTCTCCCTTTTTAATTTGCTGGCTTCCAAACCATGTTGCGTGGTAGGATGTGTGCTCTCGTTTTTGTTTTTCTAGCCAAATTTGTTTTTGTCCTACAGTTTTAGGTGCTTTTCATTTCCCAAACTTTGTCGCTGAAGAGGGGCATAGTGTTGCCCGAAAATTCAGACAATTTTGCTAGTGCAGTGATTAGATAAGAGTGGCTCTTTTATTCATTTCATTCCATAAACTATAAACTATGAACTGTTAAATTTAAACTGTAACCTATAAACTCTTACTTATAGTCCATAAACTATGAACTAAAAACTAGAAGCTATAAACTATAAACTATGAACTATAAATTCTAAACTATATACTAGGAACTAAAAACGATAAACTATGAACTGTAAACTGTAAAATATAGACTCCATAGGAGAAGTTACAAACTATAAACAATTCATTATAAACTACAAAACATCAACTTTAAACTATATACTGGAAAACTATAAACTATTAACTACGAACTGTAAACCATAAACTACATACTATAAACTGTTCACTATAACTTATAAACTATAAGCTATGAACTATAAACTACTATAAACTAAAAACTTTAAACTATAAAATACAAACTATAAACTATAAACTAGACTAAAACAATAAACTATAAATTATATACAAGAATCCATAAATCATAAACTAGAAACTATGAACTTTATATACCCTATAATCTAACTGGGAAATTTGAACTGTGAACTGGGATGGGTGAACTGTGAATGATGAACGGTGAACCGTGAACGGTGAATTGTGAACGTGAAATGTGAACTGTGATATGTGGACCGAAGTATGAACTGAACTATGAACTGTGCTGTAAGCTATGAGTTGTATCATGAGACCTATGAACTGTGACCTGTGTACTGTGACCTGTGAACTGCGATCTGCAAACTATACTGTGAACTGTAAAATGTGAGCCGCGAACTGTAATCTGTATACTGTGAACTGATAACCATTGACCTGTTGACCATTGACCACTGACCATTGACCACTGACCATTGACCACTGATCATTGACCATTGACCATTGAGCATCAACTATCAACTATCAACTATTACCTATTAATGAATAACTATTAAGGTTATTTATCACTTTATAACTACAAGCGAATAACTCATGTCTATTCACTTGAACATATAAACCATAAACTAGTTACTATAAAATAAATAACTACTAACTAATTACTATTAGGCTTTAACTATTAACGGTTATTTATTAAAAAGCACCAACTAACTATTAGCAGGAGCAAAAGTGACTGACTAAATGTGTTTGATATGATGCGATTGACGTGATGCAATCGATGTGATGTTATTGATATGATGTGATTCGTGCGGTGTTCCTAATATGATTCATATGATGTTATTGATGCGATGTGATTAATGGGATTGATATGATATGTTAGGATATGATTAAATACAAACGGTCCAATTCGTCTTCATCCAAATATACATGACTTAAATTTATTTAAAATATTCAAACACCTCGGATCTTTAACATACAACAATTAGTATCATAGAAGGCCTCCTAAACACGATTGCGTAATCAGCATACACCATTTCCAATTGTCTCAGCCAAAAAAGCTTCCATAAGAGAAATGATCATCCAATAAGGGAGCCTGCATTTTGATTCAAGTGTGAACCAGAATTTCAAAAAATTATATTTTCCTTAAACATCCCACAAAAATTCATAGGTAAAGAGAACAGTGAAATCATTCAAACAAACATAACTAGATGTAACAAATTTTCACAAATTTGATGCTCATCTCACATTTGCCAACTTCGATCAAGGAAAATATGTTCGATTAGGTTTGTCACATAAATGACATGATTTCTTTAATTTTTTGGTGTTAGACAGCAGCTTTAATGGAGGTATACCAGTTGCATTAAATCTGAATTTGCCACAAATGACTAAAAAAACGAATAGAGAGGTCACCACCAACACTAATCTAAATGAAATCATTCGCACCAGCATCATGTCACTATCTAAGAGGTTGTCACATGCTACAGCTATAAACTAAACTATAAACTACATACTGTAAACTCTAAACAATAAGCTCTGAACTCTAAACTCTAAACTCAAAACTATAAACTATAAACTATAAACTATGAACCATTAACTATAAACTACAAACTAAACACTGTAAGCAATAAATTAAAACTAATTAACTGTAAACTCTAAACTAAAAACAATGAACTATAAACCATAAACACTAAATTTTAAACTCAAAGCTTTAAACTCTCGACTCTCAACTCTAAATTCTAAACTAAATAAAAAAACATAATTTGTATACTGTAAACAATAAACTATCCACTATGAGCTATAAACTATAAATTGTAACCTGTTAACTATAAACAATAAACCTTAAACTATGAACTAAAAGCTATAGAATTGAATCTATAAATCTTGAATAATATACTATAGTCAATAAATTCTGAAGTAAAAGATATAAATTATGAACTATATTTAAACTAGCATCTTATTGGGAAATGTGAACTGGGAAATTTGAACTGTGAACTGTGGATGTTGAACGGCGATCGGTGAATGGTGAACGGTGCATTGAGAATTGCGAAATGTGATCTGTGATTTGTGGACTGAAATGTGAACTGTGCTGTGAGCTGTACCATGTGACCTGTGAACTGCGACCCGTGAACTGGGAACTGGGAACTGTAAACTGTAATATGTGAACTGCGAGCTGTGAGCAGCAAACTGTCAGCTGCGAAGTATGAGCAGCGAACTGTGGGCTACGAACTGCGAGCTGTGAACTGTGGGCTGCGAACTGTGAAATGTAGCCTGTGAACTGTGAACTGTTAACCATTGACCTGTTAACCATTGACCTGCTGACCGACCATTGCCCATTGACCACTGACCATTGACAATTGATCATCAACTATAAACTTGCAACTGTCAGCTATCAACTATCGAGTATCGGCTAAAAACTCTTAATCATAATTTATTCACTATTAACAGTTAAATATTAAGTGATAACTATTAACTAATATCTATTAACCAATAAGTATTCAGTATTAACTATTAACTATTACCAATTACCTATTTACTATCACCTTTTAGCTAATTGCTATCAAACATTAACTATAACCTAT
>SDVV010001993.1:0-24029 GCA_016164225.1 Gammarus roeselii
TAATGTGTCTCACCCTTTCAGACACGTACGGAGACACCGTGGTGCGCATGCTGACGGTGCAGCACCGCATGAAACCATTCTAATGAGTCTCACCCTTTCAGACACGTACGGAGACACCGTGGTGCGCATGCTGACGGTGCAGCACCGCATGAAACCATTCTAATGTGTCTCACCCTTTCAGACACGTACGGAGACACCGTGGTGCGCATGCTGACGGTACAGTACCGCATGAACGCCAACATCATGCGCTGGTCGTCGGGGGCTCTGTACAAAAACAAGCTCGTGGCGCATCCCTCCGTTGCTGACCATTTGTTGTGCCACCTTCCAGGAGTCACGGACACCGATGAGACCAGTGAGTAACAGTGTGACCGTGTAGCACTCTGTTCATTCCAACAATATGCGACATGCTGGTAGATAAAAGCCTAATTGCGCATGGTCAGTGAAACAAGATAATCGGAACATCAGAATATAGATCCATGAATCTTTTCTCCTTGTAATGTCATTTTATTAGACCAACAAATTTCAATATGGAGAGTTCAGTGTTTCAAGCTTTCATGTGGAGGAGACTGAACTAGTAAAATCGCGTGTGAATATAGGATGTAAAATGTTGTGTGCACTGGGGAGTGTAATGAGCTGTTTGACGTTGGGTATGTGAGAGAAGAGAGGATTGTTTGAGGAGGTTGCGGTCTCAACTGTGCTCTACGGGGCTGAGACGTGGGGAACGAGAGTGGAAGGGAGCAAAAGGTTGAATGTCATCGTGATGAGATGTTTGAGAGGCATGGCCGGAGTGATGCTTCGGTGTAGAATTAGTTATGACATTGTGCGAAATAAATCAGGGATGTTGAGGAAGTTAAAGGACAGAGTTGATTCACAAGTTCCGAGATGGTTTGGGCGCAAGGTGATGATGGTAGATTGGTTGAAAAGGGTGAGGAAAATGGAGGTGTGTGGACGTTGGCCTTGAGGTAGACCGAAGTTTTGGGTGAATGGATGTCGCGAAGCAGGCGTTAGGAAGAAGACATATATTCGGAGGTGGCGAGAGTGCAATGAAGAAATAGGCGTGATGGGGAGAATGGTTGTGAATGGATGAGTTTAGACGCTGCTTTGATCTATTTCCCGCCTGTTTTCTCGTTGAGAAAACAGGATGATCATGGGGTGGGGTAGGGCCGGTTACAGTGATACAGCAAGAGTAACCCAGTGAACTGTCAGGACCTGCTGCTGACATTGATCTCGGACCTCACATCTGACCCGAAGTGTGTGTTCCACGGTCCTGGTCGAACCTTTTAGCGCCAAAGGGCTAAGTTTGTTGACGTGTGTGCATAAGAGGATTGTGAGGCGCTCCTTACCGTCGGCCTCCCCCTTCCTCTGGGATTCGGCCTAGTATCTGTATCGCTTATTGGGCCTTGTTTGACCCTGATTCTGGAAAATGCTGATGTGTCATGGCATTATTTCAATTATTGTTTATCTTTTCATCTTTGAAAAACGTTATTATTGTTTCTTTGCCCTTTTATTGTAAATCCGAAAGTTCAAAACTGTTCATATTGTTCGGACTTTTTAGAAAACTTTTCAATGCACAGCAGAATTGATAGTGTCGTATGAAAGTTTACTTACGCATTTTCAACGTCTACGGACGTTAACTCTCTCTCGCTCCATCTCAATTACCAACACTTTATTTGCGTCACGCAGAGGTGCCGCTGCTGCTGATCGACACAAGCGACTGTCCTGGGTTTGAGGAGAGCGAGACAGTGTCTGAGAACGGTGCACCCGTTAGCAAAAGCAACGATGGGGAGGCGGCTCTAGTGCTGGGGCTAGTCAAGAAGCTCATTGATGCGGGGACTCGCCAGGATCAGGTGGCCGTGATCACACCCTACAGCAGACAGGTGATGGGGCAAGCCGGGACAATCAATGAAGCAAAAAGAACGGCTCTTCAGAAATGCTATTGAAGATCCTGCAAAATAGCGGCAAAGGAGTTTGTAAGAAAAGAGACCTGTCTGGTTTTGGTCAGCAAACCAAGAAGCTTGTTCATGGTTGATTAGTTGACATATCCATTATCGAACTAAGAAATAAATGAGTAGACCAGTTGAATGGCATGTTTGCAAGGCGATTTGACTTATATAAGCTTGCTCTTTGTCTATATTGCGACGCGTCATTCTTTAACAGTTATGAATGTCTGTAATATAGTTTTTTAAATATCCGGACATTTATGTAGTTATTATGATTACTCCATTTTGTGATAACTTAGTTTCGTTAATTTACTATGAGCTGTCGTTATCTTATGAAAATTAATTCCCGGCCAACAATACCACTGCTCCTTGGGAGACCCCTCTCACAAAAATAAAAATGTCTCACTGTAGTACGATTCCTCACAGGTGAAACTGGTGAGGTCGCTTGTGTGCACGGACTTCCCTGACGTGGAGGTGCAGACGGTGGACGGCTTCCAAGGTCGTGAGAAGGAGGTTGTTATACTCACCCTCGTCCGCTCCAATGACAAAGGTGAGGCATTAGCTACTCCTAGCCCTCGCCCGCTCTATGTATAAAGATGATGGGTTAGCTACCCTCGACTCACCCGCTCCATCTTCGAAGATCATGGATTAGCTACTCACGACCCTCGTCCGCTTCATTTGTAAGGGCGAGGTATTAGCTACTCCTAACCCTCGCCTGCTCCTTGTATAAAGATGATGGATTAGTTACTCTCAACTCTCCCGCTCCATCTGCTAAGGTAAGGCATTAGCTGTAGTAGAGGGGAGCAGTATCAACTGTGCTCAACGGGACTAGGACGTGGAGAGCGAGTGCGGAAGAGAGGAGAAAGTTGATTTTAGGTGGGAGAAAATATTTGAGAGGGACGTAAGGGCTAGGATCAATAATGAATTTGTTCGAATTGGAACTGGGATGGTGAGGAAGTTGAATAACATAGTAGATTTACATGTTCTGAGGTGGTTGAACACAAGATCATGATGGATGAATGGAGATTGCTGAAAAATATGATGCGAGCGGAGTTGAGTGGGCGTAGGCCTAGAGGTAGACCGATGTTTGGGTGGGTAGATACTGCAAAACAAGCTTTGGTGAATGAGGTTACTGCAACAAGATGGTACAGTTGACATGCTGATTTTGTTTAGGAGTTGAGGTTTGGTACGTGTGTTAGTCACTGCATGAGAGGAGTGTTAAGCCTGTCTTGCCCGCTCTTTTTTTGGGAAATTAGGCTTTGTGTCTGCATCTGGTTCTCGTTGGCCGTATTTGAAGGTCAGGAATTCGATCATCAACTCCTGTAAGGGGCACACTCGTATTTACTCGTCACTGAACGAATGCTTCAAAAGTTGCCGTTTTATTGAGAACATCATTGAACTCTCTTATCACTTTAATTTCGTTTTATAAACTTTTATCATAAGGAAGCTATCTGATTTGTATTCACGTTGTCAAAGCTCGTATTGCAGGATTTTATGGACCATGACATCATGTTTTGTTGTCAGGCGAGATCGGTTTTCTGGCGGAGGACCGTCGCCTGAACGTGGCCGTGACCCGCGCTCGCCGCCAGCTGAGCGTGGTGTGTAACACCAACACCCTGCAACAGAACACCTTCCTCAAGAGCTTCGTGGACTACATGATGGAGCACGCCAGGGTGGTGCGCGCCGAACACATGGATGAAGGTTGGTAGCGGACACAGGACAGTGTGCAATTAGGGAAAGGTCATCTACTTGTTATTGATCAGTCAGTGCTCATATCATGACGCGCATCGCATTGAGCGTCTTCTTGTGCTGGATGCAGTGCAGTGCAGTGCATGTGATTTGGCGTACATTGTGCTGGTGAATGTTTAGGGATAGGATGTATGCGCCAGACTCATGGATGATGGCTAGTCTGATAGGGTCGGGTGCAATGACAAACACAACGACCAAGAATAGTACTTGGATTGGGGGATAGAGTGTGCGTGTCTAACACTGGCTAAAATTATCTTTACTCGGTCTCGCGAAGGCTGGTTGTTTGGTGCCGACTTGATTCTTCGTAAGGGGAATCTAGCAGTTGCATTTATCTAGCATTTGCTTTGATGCCCGATATTGTTTGTATAATTATTGATCCATTCGTCATAGATAATGGTTGCTTGTCACCGTTGACTTTTTTTCCTGCTCGATCCTTTTCTCTCTGCTCGAAACTCACCACTGGCCATTGGTACGTTTACTAAAACGCAATTGAGATAGTTTACCCATTGTTCTTTTTAATTTAATTTTGTCCACATTCAAAATCAGAACCCTCATTAGCTCCCGCTTGAAGGCAATCACGCAATACTCAACACATCCTGCGCCTAATATTCATTGAGTTCACTCAGAGGCAATTGAGTGTGGAACCACTTCTAAGATACCTTCGAGAAACCAATCTATTATCTGAAGTCTATTTGTTCTTCGAAAAATTTGTAGAGATCTCCTACAACTGAAGGCACTTAAGCATACCATGAGTCGAAATATAGTTGAAGACCCAATGACTTTTCGACGATTTTATGCAGCACTGGTCGCTGTTTTGACAACCGGTGCCAGGACACTGACTGCAGCGCACTAAAAACCTAGTCACTCAAATTTGATATAATTTTCTCTACTCCTCGGGCACATCAGTGGCAGCGACCTGCTTCAGACTTGTCTTGCGAAAGCAAAATTATTGCCAGTCTACAATGGCTTTTACTCCCGCACTATTTCGTGTAATTACTGAGCCTTTGCGTGTGCTGGGGCCGAGAACATCAACTTTTTACCCTTGGATTCCATTGCAGTGAAGAGGATGGGTGGTCATATATCATCTGGTGTCTTCGAAGTTTTGTATCTCATCTTTTTCGCCACACGCCCAGTGCGGTTCTAATCCAATCCTTTAAAATTGAGCATAGCATCTTCAAATTATGTTCAAAAATTGAATTAAACAATCAAGCAAACATTATTTACCGAGAAAAACATAGATCTGTCGACATCTGATTTTTTTGTTAACAAATTCTGAGTGACTTATCCACCAAGTGCATTTCTAAAGATTTTTTTTTATTAGTTTTCTTCTTGCCTAATATCTCCCAATTGGTATTGGTTCAACATGCATGGCATCAGCGCTCAGACTAATGTAGTGGCTAACACTACTCGTCACTTCTGCGACCAAGATATCTATAAACCATATTCCTTGCACAAGAATTGAATCACTACAGACAAAAATTATTTACATTGATACTAATGGCACATACACCGAACTTTAGGATGGTATTAACTTGCAATATATCAATCTCTTTTCTTGGCAGTGGTGCCTTGAAACTTACTGTTAAATTTCCCTGTCATAACTGCTATCAAAAAGCATTTGCATGATCCCAGTAGCTACTCAGTAACAGAATGAGATTTTGGCCATTTTGTCCGGTCTTCTTACAAAGTCACGCCCTTACTGACCCCACACGAAATAACACTCCTACCGTTGATAGATAAAGCAACCTAGCAATCGAAAATTACTCCACAATTCACGCTGTTGACTTTGAATTAAATTAGTGTTGCTACAAACGGTCGATGGGAGTCCAGTAATGAAGGCCTTTGGTTTTCCCCAACAGACCGCTGCACCAAAATCTGTGCAGATTTTAGTAAGCTTGATCTGTCCGAGGTTTTTCAGCGTTCAGTGGAAAAGGCTCCTATTAAAGAAAAAACAATGGAAGAGATAGAAAACGAGGAACAAATTCAAAAAGAGCAAAAGATTGGGCGGTTCACCAAAACACTGAAGAAGTTCAAGGCGTCTTCTAACCGCAAGCATCAGTTCCCTTCGAAGTTATCTTCTTTTGATAGAATGCTGATTCACGACATCGCTGCGTCCTTCGGTCTGTATCACTACAGCGAAGGGCTGCTGGAGAAGAGGCATATCGTGGTGGCTAAGGAACCAAAGATTGAGAAAGTGGTTCAAAAAGATCACGAACCAACCCATGAAGAGGTCCCTCAATCAGAAGCGAGTTCGAGTGGCTATCTGATTCAGCACGATAAATCAGTCTTACCCAAGGCACGTCAGACTAAAAAGAAAAACAGTGCTGATACTGCACCGGCAGCAGACTCTGTGTCTACTAAGCACTGCACCCTCTGCGGCAAGAACATCCCTGCGGCCAACTTCACTACTCACCACATTGGCTGTGAAAAGAAAGAGAAAGAGGCTATTGCTCTTCAGAAAAAGACATTGGAAGCCAATAGACTCGAAGCTGATAGACAGTCTGCTGAGGAACACGTGAAGTCGTCTAAAAAGAAGGCTGAGAAGGAGTCTTCAAAGTGTTTGGACGCCTATGCTGCATCAGGCTCCCAACCGACGAGCAAAGGAGCCAGGAACAAGAAAGGTAAAGAAAAGAAGGGGAACGCCGTCAATGATGATGAGGACTTCGATGCCGTATTGTCTTCTTTCAACAATACCCGGTGCGGCCTGATGGGCTGCGGCAGCGGTGGTGGTGGGCTGATGATGCAGTCATGTCGTTGGTGTCACACCGCCTACTGCCTGGCGCACTTCGTGGCGGAGGCGCACGGCTGCGGCCACCACGCAAAGGCGGACGCCAGAGCGGTCAGTTGAGGGTGGCAGCTGTCGAGATTTAGGTGGGCATGCCCAAGTGATACTTAGAGGATGGAGTGAAATTTGAGGAGAATTGGTGTTTCGAGCCAAAGATACCTAAGATTAGAACTAGTTGGACGTCACAAGCTACACCTGAGATCAAATCGTTGCCGGAAGACCTACAAAAACGTATGCATTGCAAAGCGATTAGGTTTATGTCTGGAGATGCAGAGATTAGCTCGTGACGGGAAGAGCCTTCCTAAAATAACTGTCGAAAGGGAGATTTAGTTTAAGCTGCCAGTTAGTTTCCTTTGCCGGCTGGGAGAATAGGTTTGTCATTGTTAGGGAAATACAGGTCATTGCTGAATCGCCAATGTTGCGGATGGGCCATTCGACACGAGTGACCCCCTCTTGTTCGATAAGGATTTAGTGTGTACAACAACAATAGAGTTATTGTTCAGATGGACGATAAGGTGGGTCAGATACTTATTGTTGTTATTGATCAGTCTCCCTCCCTAGGCATCTGTTAGGTTCACGGACCGCACGGAGTCACGGCTCAACCAGGGGGGGGGGGAACACCCTTATTTTCCTTCAGACTCCCTCTTCTTCACCCTTCCATATCTCTCCTTTTCTCCGCCATCCAGATTTGCTTAACCTTCATTTGCCTCATTTGCATCTTTTGTTTAGTTCAAATTTCCTTAAACTTGTCTCGGATTCCATCTTAACAACTCTCCTAATAGTCGTTGCGCACACACACATATGCACACATATGCACACATACACACATATGCACACACACACATATGCACACATACACACACACACACACACATCCTGTTGGTCCTGTAGGAGTGTTCTAGGCGCATTGCGCCCTCGGCCATGCTGGTGCACCGCCAAAGTCCTTGGCAGCAGCTCCACCGCCACCCAACTCGCTGTCCCCGCGATACCGCGAGGGGAGGAGGGAATAGGTAGATGCCATGTCTGGTGGGGGACGGGCTGGAAAATTTCCGTCCACCCTCATTAGAGCCAGCTGATCGAGTATGCTGTGGCTCAGTGCCCGGGCACTGTAGTGGGGCATGTTGGGCTGGTCAGGCAAGATTCTCAGGAGCCTATCTAGCACCCGCTTGAACTCCACCATCACGGAGCAATCTTCATCCCGTACCCACTGCGGGAGCGAGTTGAAGAGAGCAGGGCCCCGATAGGAGAGCGACGTCATTCTTTGTGTGACCACTCGTCCGAGTGCTCTATTGTTGATTCGGCTCTGTTCGCCGAGTCGTTTTTTCCTTAATCGCCGAGCGGCCGTCCAGGTTTGGGACAAGGCCACGAACTATTTTCCATACGTAGATGATGATGTAGCTCTCCCGTCTACGCTCCAGCGAGTAGAGACCCAACACCCTCAGCCTTCCCCAGTAATCAAGATGTTGGACTGAACGGATTCGGCTCGTGTAGATGCGCTGAACGCCCTCGAGCACCTGACGTTCGCCGCCCTTTCAGGGGTAGCAAAGCTGGCAGTAATATTCATGGATTGGGCCAATCATTGTTTTAAACAAGATGAGCACGGGTCTCTCTTCTCTTGTTACAAAGACCCGCAGGATCCATCCCATTTGATTACGGGCTTAGCATGCGATTTCAAAAAATATGAGCTACAAAGGAAGCGTCGTTGCTCATTGTGACACCCAGGTCCCGCAGATTAGTCACTGCAACGTTGGGACTATCGTCGTATGATCTGTAGCCGGTTCGATCCTCCAGTCCATCGTTGTTGCCGTACCTGATGAGTTAAAATTTGCTACTATTGAATCTCATGTTGTTTGTGTCCGCCTATTTGTAGAGCAGGGTAAGGTCCCCCTGAAGAGCTTCAGGATTTCCTTCATCCGCTACACTACCCGATACTCACGTGTCGGCAGCGAATGAGGTGACACGGGCTGTTTTAACCTCATTGTCAATGTCAGAGAGAAGTATCAGGAAGAGAATCGGTCCAAGGACTGAGCCCTGTGGAACTCCGCTGTCCACTCGCGACTCCGCCGACACACAGCTGTCAACAGCCACAACCTGCACTCTGTCACTGAGAAATGCCCCAATCCAGCGTCCGACTTTGCCCACGATGCCGAGATCTCGCATCTTGTGGAGGAGCACCCCATGATCCACCTTGTCAAACGCTTTTTCGAAGTCGACGTACACCACGTCCAGGTTGTTTCCACATTCAAGCGCTTGTTGGATGTGATCGTGGTGAGTCAGCAGTTGCGACAAGCAACACCTCCCTCCCGAAAGCCATGCTGCCCAGCATTCATCCTATCCCCTTCTTCCAGGAAGGAGACAATACGTTTGCAAAGGACCTTTTCAAATACCTTTATGATGTGCGAAATTAATGCAACAGGTCTGTAGTTCTTTGAAAGAGATCTTGAGCCTCCCTTGTAGATAGGAGTGATCTTTGCTGCCCTCAGGGGTTGAGGAATAATACCCTCCGTCATGGAACTCTTCTAGAGAGAGTACATGGAGAGGTACACACACACACACACACACACACACACACACATACATACACACGTACACACACTTACACACACACACACACACACCGGTTCTAACTATTATCCTTTCGGTTGCCAAAAGCAGCCAAGTTGCGCTCTTTCTTTCATGCAACCTTTTTCTACGACTATTCCTTCTTCTTCTCCCCATTCTTGCCTTTCTCATGCGTCAAATTCCCTACACCTAGTGTAGAGCTCTTGTTTCGGATCCGCGTTTTCTGTCTGTTCTTCATCTTCCCCCTCAGCAGGTGTTGGAGTGCGTATCCCGACACCATAAGGAGTAATGCGGATCTTTGGGGCTCTGAAGCAGGGATGGTAGTGTGTTATTCCTTCCTTGCCATCCTTCGCCGTGGCCGAGTGGTTAGCGTATCCGACTGCAGTGCCAGCCTCTGGTGCTGCATGTCGCGAGTTCGATCCTCGGCAGGGACACGGCGGTCTTGTGGCGAGGAGATTGGGCGCCTCCCCCCTCTGTGTCTGCCTAACTTAGCCACCCCCCTAACTAGGGGGAAACGGCTGTATGTCAATGTCTATGTCTATACTGCCATCCGGGGAGTGCTGAGACCATATGGCCTCAACAGCTTAGGAGTTCCTGTACCTCCTGTGGCACCCGTACATACCATAGACGTTCGCTGCGTAAAGGACTTAGAATTTGCGCAGTAATAAACCTAACTCTAACATTAAAGTAAGAAAAAAACGAAGGCTAACTTGATGCAGCACTGTTTGCTGGTTTCACATTCGGCGCCAGAAGGACGATGGCTCCAGCGCGCTAGAAAGCCTCGTCACTGTAATCTAATCTTTGATCAGTCAGTGAGTGCTCATATCGTGGAACTCCCTGCGCTCTGCTTACAGCAAGTGCATTGCAGTACTTGTGCTGTGTTGCAGTACCCGTGCTGCGTTTTAGTGCAGCGCCTGTGCCGTGTTGCAGACCGTGCTGCGGGAGGGCGTGCTGTACCCCGGCTCAGGCGTGCCCTCCAAGCTTCCCTCCCGCGACCGTCGGGCGCAGCTCCACAAGAAGCTCGACTCCAAACTCAGCGCCATGGAGCAAGCCAGAAAGAAACAGGACAAGAAGTAGCGCTAACACTGCCTACCCACGGCTTTTGTTGCAATTTTAGAAACATACAACTCTTCACTCATTACGACGGGTTCCCTTTGTAGAGAGGGCACTTGTGGGCAGGGGTTCACTTTGTGTTGAGGTAACTGAGGATATCACTGAGGCGTCCTTTTATTTTTGACGGCCGTTTTATGCTTTCAAGAAGGAAGCATGACAATTTCAGTTCTCACGGTTGTCATACGCTTCTTAGATCACATGGTCAAATCCACTACTACTCATCTGATATTAAGATCTTGGCCAAACTGTTCGGCTATTTTGAGCGTCACTCACCAACGATCTGGCCGTTTTATAGGGTCTATTCTTTGCAGTGCATTTATATCAAAACATTCTAAGAGGAGTTAGTAGCAAATTCCCTTTTGTTACAGGATAATATCGCGGCCGCTGAGCTAACAGCACAACGATGTCTCAGAAGCGGGATATCGTGGAGGCTCTTTTATTTGTATATTTTTTATTATTATTATAAGATCATTTATTTCCATCGTCTGGCAATGGGTTTTCAATTTTTTAGGTAAGAAATAAATTCTTAGACATAAGACATGAAACTTCATTATCAACTACGCTATTTTAATTAACGAAAAACGCGAGTTCAATTTGAATTCGTCACAGCTCATCTCTAGGGGCCGTCGGTTTGGATTACATGGAGCGAAATATTATTTACAATAGTATCATCTGTGCACAGTCAGAAAAAGTATATTGTGACAAAATAATTCCGACTACGTATCGTTGGGACTGCTATGTGTGATTGTTCTGCTGCTGTACTGGAAACCGCTTTCGGTTTTGGCGGTCATTTTGTACGCAAAAATCTACAGGTTCTTTAACAATTAATCGAGTACGTGCGTTTTAAATTTGAGTTTTTAAACATTATAATTGCCTAATAAAAAGTCTGTTTCTTTATGCATCTTTTGATATCACATGAACTTATATAAAAGAGAAATATTCAAGTACTCTAATCATGCCATGATACCGGATAGTATTGCTGGTACACATCTACTTCCATCACTCTCGTTTACTGAAAATAACTTGACGAAGTAATGGAAAAGAAGTTGGTGGTTAACATCGGCTGTGGTGAGTTTCCTGCAATGATGTTTCCTTCAGTACTCTTTCTGTTTGCATCGTTTCCTCTCTTGTAACCGTTCGTTTGTTGTGATTCTGTCTCGATGAGGTTGAATCTATTTGTTTAATACTTTTCGGACGCAGCGGTTTACGGATTGTTCCGGAGTAATGAAAAGAGTGTACGAAGAATTGTACAACCCGTGCACATATTTGACATTCGTAGCATAACGGACACCGACTTTACGTAGTAGTAAATCCAATCACTCGAATCTAAAATTTGTCTATAGCTTTGTTGACCATTTGCTGCTGGTGTGACGTTCGGGGCGGGGCAAGGGGGCTTGGAATCTCCTCTGTAAAATTTCTCCCTAAAAGACGGCAAGACGAGCGAGAGGCTCACGCCTCTCCGAACCCTATTGTTAGGGTTGCTGAATGTGCGTGGTTGTAGTAAGAATAAAGCAAAAAGGCGAGAGATTGGTGATATGTTTGTGAGGAGGAAGTTCGATGTGTTGGCGGTGAGTGAGACTAAGTTGAATGGTAAGGGCGAATGTGAGTTTGGAGTGGTAAGGGGTAGAAACTCAGGCGTGGATGAAGGTTGGGTACAAGAAGGTGTGGCGTTGCTATTGAGTGATCGACTGGCTAGTAGAGTTACTGAGTGGGAAGAGGTGGCCTCAAGATTGATGTGGGTGAAAGTAAAGTTTGGTGCAGAAAAATGGGTATTTGTGAGTGCGTACGGACCTGGTAGCGAGAGGAGGGAGGAGGAGAGAGAGCAATTTTGGACTGACATGAGCGAGTGTATTGAGAGTTTTGGAAGTCAGTTCAATGTGGTTGTACTGGGCGACCTTAATGCGAAAGAGGGAGATGCAGTAGGGGATAATGTGATAGGGAGGTATGGTGTTCCTGTTAGGAATGACAGTGGAGAAAATCTCATAGGTTTGTGCATGCAGCAGGAGCTGGTAGTGGGAAACTGCCTGTACAAGAAGCGAGACATCCACAAGTACTCATGGGTAAGGATGGCCGATGTTGAAGTGGTGGAGAGAGCGCTGATGGATTTTGTGCTGATTTCGAAGAGAGTGGTGCGGAGGCTGTTGGATGTGCGTGTGTCGAGAGGAGAGAGTGGAGGAGTGTCTGACCATCTGCTGGTGGCGGGAAGATTGAGAGAGGAGCTCCGGTGGAAGGGGAACAAAGGAGTGGGAGGAGGAAGAGAGGATGTGAAAGTGAGTGAGCTAAATGTGAAGAGCATAGCGGTGGAGTTCCAGCGGGCGTTGAGGGAGGAATTTGACAACGTGAGAGGGCAGGACCTGCAAGATGTGGAAGAAGAATAGGAGACGTTCAGAGATGCATTGTTGAGATGTTCGAGAAATGTGTGTGGCGGGTGCAGACGGAAGGGCTGCGAGTGGTGGCACGAGGAAGTCAAACTGGCGGTGGCACAGAAGAAAAGAGCTTTTGAGGAGTGGTTGCAGGCGAAATCGGTGGTGGCCTATGACAACAGTAAGGAGAAGAGGAAGGCGGTAAAGCGAGTGGTGAGGAGAACCAAAACGGACGCTGATGCCAGGTGGGGCAGACGGTTGTGCCAGAACTTTGAGGAAAACAAAAAGCTGTTGTGGAAAGAGGTCAAGAGGGTCAGAAAGGGAGAGATTGGAAAGGAGGAGGCAGTGAAAGATGAGAACGGCCAGTTGTTGACGGAAAGTGGTGGTGTACGGAAAAGGCGAGCCGAGTATTTTGATGAAATGTTGAATGTCGAGGATAACAGAGAGGCTGACATTGCTGCTGTGGGTGGTTGTGCGCGGATGCCGGTTTTTGGAGAGAGACTTGCTGCGGACATTACTACGAAAAGGTGCAGGATGCGGTAGAGGTGATAAAAACGAGGGAAGCCCCTGGTTTGGATGGCGTTGCGACTGAGTGCATGAAAAAAGATGGAATAAAGGTTATCAAATGGTTGATGAGGTTACTGAACATTTGCTTTGTGGCTGGCGTGGTACCGATCGAGTGGCGCAGTGCTTGCATTGTCCCGCCGTATAAGGGCAAAGGAGATGAAATTGAAGGCTGCAATTCAAGAGGTATTAGTTTGTTTTGTGTGGTCGGTAAGCACTATGGCAGAGTGCTGATCAAAAGGATTAGAGAATGTACGGATTGTGCAATCGGAGAGCAACAATGTGGCTTTAGGAGTGGTACAGGGTTTGCTGATCGGATTTTTGCAGCGAGACAGGTCTGTGAGAAGTACCTTGCAAAAGGAAAGGATGTTTTCTTTGCCTCCATGGCCCGCATAAGAACGGGGATGATGAAGAAGTTTAGAGGACAGAGTTGATGGTTCGGGCACGTGGTGAGGATGGATTTAGGGAGATTGGTTAAAAGGGTGTGGAAGGCAGAGGCGAGTGGACGTAGGCCTAGAGGGTGGCCGAAGTTTGGGTGGATGGATGGTGTGAAGCAGGCGTTAGGAATGAGAGACCTGAGTGTAGAGGTATTGAGAGAGCGAGCACTGGATAGGCGTGAGTGGAGAATGATTGTGAACGAATAAGTTTTGACGCTGCCCTGGTGCGTTCCCGCCCTAGGCACATCTTTGAGAGACGAGATGGTCGTGGGCGGGGGAGTGGGGAGGATGGGTGGTCATTATGAGGCGGCAGGGGTAAACCAGTCACAGTGTCGAGCCCTGCTGCCGACACTTACCTCGAACCGCACTCATGACCCGGAGGATGTGTTGCGAGGTTCACGGCCAGACCCTTTTGCGCTAAAGGGGTAAGGTGTGCGAGTGTAAGTAAGTGTATGAGAGTATGAGGTGCGCCCTGCCGTCGACCACCCCGTTTGCTGGGGGATTTCGGCCAAGTGTCTGTTTCTGTGATCTCTGTTTCTGTGATCTGTAGGACGTTCATTGTCTGAAGGTTGCAGAGACCAGCGTCCTTAGGAGCCATGCCACTTCCAAACTCTAATCTAGGAGAATTTAAGTGTGCTTCGACGTTGTTCAGACGCTTCAAATTATTGATGAAACTACCCGTCACCTAAATTCAGTAAGAAACTGTTCCTACATTTACTATTTTTTCCGGCTACTTTAAGTTTGAAGAAAAAAAAAATCATTAAACATTATTATATTTGCAATTGCGTTGAGCGTGACTTGACGGTATTGTTAATAGCTAAATATTTTACTAAGCAACTTATCTCTAACATACCAATGATTCTTATGCTACGATACTTATTATACTAATTTATGTGTTTTTCTTCTGAACGTGTTGAACTCAACATAGTAGAGCTAATTTGATGAGATTCATTTTTTTTCTGGTGAAGCCTGTTGATCTCAACTTGCTTGAGCTGAATTGATTAATCAAATCCACGCAATAATTCCCCCCTCGACAGGTTACTGCTGGGTGCTGAGCCACCAGTCTCTGAGTGTCAACCAGTTGATCAGCCAAACCTCCACGGTAGAGGATGAAGGCCCACCTTTGCGCCCCCTCACCCCGCACGCCAAGGCACTTACTCCCATCCTGATCGGCCGCACGCAGTTCTGGGACAGCGATGTGGACCCAGTGACGGGGCTTTCCAGGGGCGACCTCATCCGGCAGTATCAAGCGCTCTTCCTGTATGCCCTCAATCCGAAGGCCTACCGTTACAGAATGCACAGCCTCGCCCGCTCTGTCTGGGACTTCTCGGACATAAAAGACTTTTCGGTGGTGTCGAGTCTATTTCAGCACTTCTGCACCCCGGCGATTAACGGCGAGACCTGTTTCAGCGACAAGGACGTCGAGACCAGACTGCGCAAGAGGCTTGAGAAATATTTCAAGCAACATGGCAAGTTGAACGGGATCAGCAGGAACACAGACTGTGACCAGGATTGCCGCGGGCGCCGAGAAGACAGCCCTGATCCCTGTGATGCAAACAAGAGACGTAGGCCACGATCTCGTTGCAGCAGCAGCAGTAGCGGTAGTCATTATAGGAGAAGTGATGAGTACGGGAAAGATAATTTCTTTCGTTCTAATCGTTTTGTGCCGTACTGGCTTCCTCAGTGCGACGATGGCTTTCAGTGGCGTCGTCGTTGCAATTACTCTCGGCAGCCTCTTTTGGAAACCATCGCCTTCTGAGGAGGCGACGGAGCAACTGTATATTATTTTGTTCCTGTTTATTCCAGACTTAGTTTATCAGTAGCGGCGCTTGCTTTGTACGATGTCTTGCTGCACACTATCTAGTCATATGACCTCAGTCTTCTCTTCTGTGTACAACAAAAGTTTTTTGTTCCATATTTTTCTTGATAATTTAAACGCGAAAGTCTCGTCTTAATGATATTATACCATGCAACAGGTAACAAGGACAATTGCATTTAGTTCATTTCGCTTGTATTTTTTGTTACGTTTTTGACGTGTTTTGTTTGCTGATATTGAGTGTTCAATTGTATGCTATACCAACCCAAACGTTGTGTCTGTGTCTGCGTTTTCACATACGAGAGATGCATCAAATCACAGCGCCTTATCACTCTCAATGAAGACAGCACCCGCTCACGAATTGTAGTCACAATGGTTTCACTTACAACTTGACGCGTGTTGAGTGAGTGTCATCACTTTTAATGGGTTGGTTCCTATGAACGCCCAACTTTTGCCACCTGTTGGTCAGCTAGTATTTTTATATCTGTACATCAATTATATCACAAAGAGCAGGGGATTGCATCGCGTTTCCGTAACGTATTCACGGTCAGAAAGTCAAGCGGACATCAGCTGAAAACTTGACGTATGGAGATGATTAATTTCGTGCTGAAAATGGACAGGGATGCTTCTATGATAGTCTGTACATTGGAAGTTTTCCGCAATAATTACTTGTATCCTTTTGGGTTCAATCTAAGCTCGCAATGAACCGCACCCATGGAAAGTACGTGTAATTTGACCAGAGAAGCACGTTTTAAAATGTGTCTTATTCCAAATTCGATGTTTCCAAACTCGACATACTAGAGTTATCGATGGGTTGTGTTGTATCGATTTCTATGTATTTTCAATGTGGCCAATATTGATACTCGACAGTGACGGTTCGGCTACATAAGGCATGCGTGCAGCTAGTAGGCAAATCAGCCCACGATCGCTTACACCCATGATCAGTCACTCGCTTAGAGGCTCCCGGTGTAATCACCGAAACTTGGAGGAATGAGTGAGATCCCCCGGCGAGAACGAACCCCGAACTGGTGATCTTTACTCCTCCCCTCTCACTTCTAGACAGGCATCTGTTAGGTTAACCGGCCGGACGGAGGTACGGGCCCAACTGGGAAGTGGTGAACACCCTTTTTTACCCTCTTCATCGCCCTTCACAATTTCTCCTCTTTTTCCTCCATCCTGAATTTACCTAACTTTTATTTACTGTATTCGCATCTTGTGTTTCGTTCAAATTTCTTAACCTTATCTCAAGCTCCCTCTTAACAACTTTCCCAATAGTCGTAACACACATACGCGCACACACGCGTATGTGTGTTACGACTTGAAGCCTTTTTACATGACTTTTCCTTTTCCATCTTTCCATTCTTGCTGTTCTCATGCGTGAGATTCCCTCCACTGAGTGTAGATCTCGTTCATGGGATCCCCTTTTTCCTTGTTCTTCATTATCAGCAGGTATTGAGGTGCATTATCCCGACACCTTCAGGACGACTGCGAATCCTTGTGACTCTGAAACAGGGTAGATAGGATGTTAATCCTTCTTAGCTACACCACGGTAGTGTTTGGACTAAATGGCCTCAGCACCTTAGGAGTTCATGTACCTCTTGTGGCACCCGTGCATACTTTTGACGTTCTCCGCGTAGAGGACTTTGGGTTTCACGCAGTAGTAAACCTACCTCTAACATTGAAAATAATTGTCCATGTTATGATGCAGCGTGTTAGAAGTTCTCGATACTCTGACGGTGCCAGAAGGACACTGACTCCAGTGCACTAGGAAACCTTGCCAATCTAATCGTAGGGATGGTCACATTCTAGGAGAATTCAGCCTGGCGTCTCAATCTCTTGCCTCTGTACAATTTCACGCTTGCGAATAGCGCGGTCTATTTTAAACCTAGATTGAACTATGATAAGCTACCGGTAATTATGGCGCAAGTCGCCCGATCTTTGTTTTCAACTGTACGTCTGTTAGAATTTCTAGTCGTGAACTTGTTAGAAAAATGCGTTGCAACCTCCGGCCCTCTTCCTATAAATGGACAGATAGGTAGAGGCGTTTAAGGTAAACTTTATTTTGATTTCTCATCGGTTAGCTTTGCCTGTAGTAGTGCAGGAATTGCTCGTGGTCGCACTCTGTTATTGATATGCTCCCTCGCCCTGATCAAGGAACTGGCCACTCTAACCGAAAATTCATATAAATTAGCAAATGATACATCTCTGTGATAATGTGGGTTTGGTGCCGGTATGAAATGTATTAATTCATTTTGTAACCACCACTGGTAAGTGGTGTCTAAAGTCTAAGTACATACATGGATTTTTGTGCGTGGTATCAGGAATATCGTTCCGTGTCACCACTATCTTTTACCATGATATATTGAGGCAGTAAAATTGAGATTGATACAGCGAGATGACGGTGAAGGTTATTTTCACTCTTTGTACTAAGTGATTGAAAGTGAACTGTTATATGCGAATTTTAGTATTCTGTTTTCGTTTGAGTTTACGTTCTTTTAGTAACAATTTTATGATTTATCGCTTCAGTATTCTGGCAGCTGTCTTCCAGTTATTATTGTTTCACTTGTATTATGTTTAAATTCTGAAACTCCGTAAATTTCTTGTTCTAACGATTTAATTCTTGTAGATATTTAATTTTTTACATCGGATAAACTACTAACAATTATGCCTCGTCTCTTTAAGGGTGCTACTGCTCTCGTTCATCATTATTACGTAATAAATATAGTTCTTGGTATTTCGATTAGTATTGTGTTAGAACTCTTGATGCCGTACCCGAGAAAGGCACCATGCCTCGATGCAAATGAACTCTTGTAGTGCTGCTTATTACATCCTCGCTTGGATGGTTACGAGTACGGCATCCAAGTGACGTTCATGTTCTCGATCCTCCTGTAACATTGAAAGCAAATGGTAAATAATACCACGATGGTCCGAGTGTCGTTTTTCAGAGGGAATCTCACGATGGTTTTACGGTTGAGGTAGTCGTAAGTCAAAACATGATGCTTTCCCGTGACCACCTCTGTAATAGGCTTGTTATAGTCTGCATTTGAAAATTTTCCATCTTGTAAGCCAATTTTTCTTCTTCAGATTTTTGATTGTATTTTTAGTTTGAAAGCCTCGTGGGCTTGTCATAGTTACGCCATGCTTCGGACGACTAGGAGAACTGTAGATATTTTCCTTCAGCTGTTTATGTTTTTCTACGTTTTCGTTGTATTTCATTTATTTGAATGTTTACTTTTTTGAGTGTTCGATTGTAAGCCATTCCAACTCGTATAATGTGGTTGGGTCTTTTTGTTATTGCGCATTCCTCATTGAATGTTGTGCAGTCGGTGCTGAAATTTTCGAGTACCGAATAGACAGGACATTACCTGTCCTGTCGTCTTTGAGTTGGAGCGAAATAGAAAGACACAGCGCTTATGACTACTAGAGGAAACTGCGCTCAGTCACGTCTTGTTGAGTTTCTTGACTGCCTTGTCACAGTTTGATGATTGAAAGGCTTCACGAGCAACTAGACGCTCAACTAACCGTAATAAAATTCCACTAGCTGAAGTTCTTCATCGACGTGTGATCATAAAAAAAAAAATCATCACGTCTACTTGTTTGGTCCCTGTGAACGACCAACTACTACAACCTGTTAATGTTTTTTCTTTTTTGACATGATGTAATAGTTTTTCTCGCCGTTTACCCTAGATTAGCGTCATCGGTTGTTACGCTGGAGAGGTTCTTAATCGCACTCGAGTTGCGGCTAATATTTGTGACAGATAAAACATTTTTTCCTTTACGACTACCTCACTATCTAAGTCGTCTGCGTATATATTTTAAAATGGGTAATTTCTATGCTGATGAGAAGTATTCTCTCTAAGAAAATCTAACGTACATTGAAGAGGGTCTAAATTAGTTTTAAGCTTGTCAAACCAAACTTTTCCCATGTGAATTTACCTCTATGAAGTTTTGGGGGCTAAGGGTTAAGCGTATGAGGGTGTGAGGTAAGCCTTGCCGTCGGCCACCCACCTTTCTGGGGGATGCGGCCTAGTGTCTGTATCTGTATGAGGTTTTGTTACGACGTTTTGTCTAAACAAGGCTTTTTAAATACCTTCAGAGCTGAAAAATTATCTGAATTTGAATATATAGCTAGCTAAAGATTATCATGTAAGATATCTGTGAAACACAATTTTCGTTTCACGTATTTTCCTTCGCTTCTGTGCGGCATCCATCTCGGTGAAAGTAACAGTGTACTGCCACTGTCCAACCCGGTCATGATGTTCTGCCGCTGTACCACTACAGTCCACTAACCTGCCTCACGAGTGAAGCCATGCATGGCCTGTTTACAGTTGTAAAATATTGTTTGGATCGTGAACTGATGCCGGTTAGAATTATTGTACGATACGTGTACTCGCACACCTTAGCGTAAAAGGGCTAAGGTGTGCGAGTGTGAGGTGCGCCTTGCCGTCGGCCACCCCCTTGCTGGGGGATTTTGTCTTAGTGTCTGTATCTGTACGAGTACGTGAACCAGATTCTGTTTGCTAAGGCCAAACTCCATCTGTTTTTTCCAGTAATATCAATGTCAGTGTACTAGGCATTACGTGCATTCCATTATCTTGATGCACTTTTCCCTTCGCAGGGTTGCCATACATAGTAAAAAGACTGTTGTTGAATAGAGGACAGCATTTTGCTGTCTCTATTTGCAACGCTTGAACAATCAAGACCAAAGTATTTCTCTCGAAGCATCTATCCTCTCCCACACTCCACTAAACTCCGCAAACAGTAATTGACTCAACTGCCCATTCCACCCTTTCGCTATTATGACTAACGTTGAGTCTCTGGTGGAAATGAGGCCCAAATCAAATCTGATAACTTTATCCATGTAGATTTTAAACAGGAAGGGAAACATAACGCAGCCTTGTGTACCGCCCTACGGGGGAGTCTGCATTAACTTCGCGTTGGGACTCCGGTGGAACATAAAAGCAAATAATAAATAAATAACGCAGCCTTGTCGCAGACCCATTTTCACCGCGCTTCTCACTATGACACCTGTTCTGCAGTCAACATGGAAACTGAACAGCTTTCAACAGATTTTCGCTCACTTGATACAAACACAACACCCTCGACAGCGCTTCCCTGTCAGCCCTGTCATAGGCCTTTTCTAAGCACATTTAGGCCCGGAACACACTTTTTTTTTACAAGATACTCCTCACACACAGACTGGTCTTACTGCAAAAATCTGATCAGTACACCCTGTACCGCTCTTGAAAGCCACACTGTTCCTCTCCAGTTGAACCATCCGTAAGGTCTCAAATCCTTTTGATCAGCACTCGCCCGTACAACTTACCGACCACACATAATAAACTGATGCATCCTGAGTTGCAACATTCACGTTCATTTCTTTTGCCTTTCGTCCCCTACGGGGGAGCGTGCAGTGACTTTCTGTAAGGCTCCGGTGGAAATGAAGCTGAATTCTTTGCATCTTTATTGCGAAACAGTGCAAGCATTGGGGTGGATGGATGAAAATTCATTTTAGATCATTAAAACTTTATTTTATTCATTATTTCGTGGGCTCTTTTTCTTATCTGTGCTCGATTTTCATAATGACCTATTTTGTATTAGTTATATAATTGGGTTTCGTTAGACGCCCGCAGGGGCCCTGGGTGGCGAGCAACGACGTCGCGTTGGGGCTCCGGTGGAGCGCAGAAGTGGCTACTGCTCCTACTACGTTAAACCTGAACCTACTCGATATCTACGTTAAACCTACTCTGTATCTACGTTAAACCTACTCTGTATCTACGTTAAACCTACTCTGTATCTACGGTAAACCTACCCTGTATCTACGTTTAACCTACTCGATATCCACGGTTAATCTACTCGATATCTACGTTAAACCTACTCTGTATCTACATTAAACCTACTCGGAATCTGCGTTGAACCTACTCGGAATCTACGCTAAACCTACTCTGCCAATCTTCAAATGCCCTACGGGGGAGTCTGCATTAACTTCGCATTGGGACTCCGGTGGAAAACAGAAGCAACTACTACTACTACTACTACAACAACAATGAAAGCACTGCGCCACTCAATCACCAACACGCCCGCCGCAAAATTGATTCGGTTGCCTCGTCAGCCACTCGACAATTGTTACTCCACCTTTTTTCAGGCACTAAATCGCAATGCCATTGAACAAAGTCATTTTCCTGCTTTCATCCCCTGTGCCGCCTCCTGCACCTTTTTCCTGGTGGTTTCATCAACAGCTATTTCTCACAAACCCGGCATCTGTGCACCATCACCAGCAGCCTTTTAGTCATCCTGTACGGAATAGGTAATCGACCCACCTATCCCGTACATCACTACTTTCTAACAAACCCTAGCAGTTTTCAGAGTGCCCTACGGGGGAGCACTCAGTGACTATACGTTGGAGCTCCGGTGGAAAACAGAAGAAACTACTGCTACTACTACTAGCAGTTTTCTTCTTCCACCCTCTCCTCCATTCCGGTCTCGCATTTCATAACCCGCTTCACTTCTTTACAGAACATCGATCTGTTTTCCTCAGAATTCGGGCGCCACCGTCTGTTCTATCTGGCATTAGAGTCCCTCTTGGCTCTCCTCACCACCCACATCACCATTTTCTCTCCATCTCATTACGCACAGAAACAACAACACATTTTACGAAGATACGCATTAACTCTTTACTTTCTCGTACGCGCTAGTACGCGAATATGCCGCAATTAAAATATGTACCGACTTTATCTTGAGAAAACTAATATTTTCGCACACGAGGCCGTGCGGACTTACCTGAATCAACGACGGTCGCGCCCTACGGGGGAGCCTATTATGACTCACGTTGAGGCTCTGGTGGAAATGAAGCCCAAATCAAATCAAATTCATCATTTTCTTCTTTAAAGTTGTCATAAGTCACCACCGACCTCGCTTGCAACCGCACCTCAAAGGCTTTCATTTTCTGCGCCACCGCCAGTTTGATCTCTACGTTCCACCACCCGCAGCCCTTCCTACATCACCCGCCAATACGGCTCTCATCCCAACAACGCATCTCGGAACGTCTCCTATTCTTCCTAGTGGAAATGGGGCCCAAATCAAAATCCTATTCCTCCTCCATTTCTCTTGAGGTGGAAAGTAGGCTCAAATCAAATTCACATCTCCTGGGTCCTGCCCTCACAAGGCAGGACCAAAGATTTGATTTGATGAGGCCCAAATCAAATGAAATCAAGTCTTGGGTCCTGCCCTCACACGTTGTCACATTCCTCCCTCAACGCCTGCTGGAACTCCTCAGCTCTGCTTTCCGCAATCAGTTACCTTACCTACCACCTTTCTTCCGCTGTCAATATTATTTCCACCTGCAGATGGTTGGTCATTCCTCCACCATCCCCTCTCAACCCCCTCACTTCCTCTGAATTTGATTTGTGCCTCATTTCCACCGGAGGCCTCCCCTGGAAATGGGGCCAAAATCAAATGAGCACCCAAAAATCGAACAGCTATGTTAAAACGAGAACCAAAATCAAATTATCCATACGCACTTGTGGATGTCTCGCTTCTTCAACAGGCGGTTTCCAACCTCCGGCTCCTTGCACCAGGAACACCATACCTTCTAATACTACATCTCTCGTGCCCAGCCTTCCTCCGCTCCCGACTTTGATTTTATTTGGGCCTTATTTGTACCGGAGCCTCAACGTGAGTCATGGGCTCCCGACTTTCATTTACTACTCAAACTCGCATTCGCCCTTACATACACTACACTCGTCTCACTTGACGCCAACACATGAAACCTCCTCCTCGCAAACATTTCGCTTATTTGATTTGGACCTAGTCATCTCGCTAATCTCTCTCCTCTTTGCTTCGCGCCCTGCGGGGGAACCTATTATTTGATTTGATTTGGGCCTCATTTCCACCAGAGCCCTCACCAACAGAAAAGACAGTGTTCATCAACCGCTTGTGCACGGGACACACGTGGATAACTCACAACCACCTGATTATTTATTTATTTATTTATTATTTGCTTCTATGTTCCACCGGAGTCCCAACGACAACCACCTGGTGGATGTAGACATAGGACCAAACGCACCACCTTGCCCCTGTGGCCACCAAGTGGCTATCAGCGTGAAACACTTACTGATGGATTGCAACGCACTCGCGGCAGCCCGACGAGCGTTCCTAGATCCCCCGTGCTACCTACAAAGCCTACTCACGGACCTAACCTACCGTAAAAAGCTTATCGCTTTCGGAAAACACACCGGACTATACGAAGCTGTCTAAACCTCTAACACCTGGGATTTGGGGTGGATGGATGCTTATTCATTTTATAGATCATTAACACTTTATTTTAGTATTTTATTCTTCTTGCTTGGGCTCTATTATTTTTCTCTGCCCTTTTTTCATGGTGATAAATTTTGAATTTGTTATAATTATTATTATATGTAACGAGGTTGGTTGAGAGAAGGTGACCCAGGGAGAGGAGGTACTCGTGGGATCCGCGGGACTCAAGGACCCGGGGTTTCGGGAACCCGAGGGACTTGGGAGACCAGGTGGATTTGGGGTGGTCCACTTGGATCTTTCTGGGGCCTTTTGGGACTCCCTTGAGACCCTTTGGGAGCCTTTTGAGAAACTGGGGGACCCTAAAGAGGCTCCTCTGAATCCTGGAACCTCTGCTCCCCCCTCCCAGCGCTGTAAAACCCTTACACAGAAAAATGTTTGTGCGAT
>SDVV010001994.1:0-24029 GCA_016164225.1 Gammarus roeselii
GATCCGATCCTAAACAGCCTTGGTGTTCACGTAAAAGCGTACATTCATAACTCACTAGCAGTGATCCGATCCTAAACAGCCTTGGTGTTCACGTAAAAGCGTACATTCATAACTCACTAGCAGGGATCCGATCCTAAACAGCCTTGGTGTTCACGTAAAAGCGTACATTCATAACTCACTAGCAGGGATCCGATCGTCAGCAACTCTTTGCGCCTTTGGACAATTTGTCTGGCGCGGTCGGTCTTATCTAACCGTGAGTGAACCATGTCTTGTAATCAATTATAGGTATATATTTCGAGTGGGTTTAATGTAAGCAGTGTTAATGTATATTTAAATGTTGTATCGGTGAAAATTGAGTACAGTCACTGCAAATAGCCTCGGGGCCTCCTTATGTCATATTCTGACAAATGAGGTCTCACTCAAATTTGATATTGTAGCCACACGCAGCCAGATAAGCCGTCTGGTAATTTCTGACTTATGTTCGGGTGTTGGTGTGAACAGAATAACATGTGGTGCAGTGAATTAGTGTGCTTCCAGAGCCTGTTGTGAGAGTTTCTGCTGTGACTCCGCCACACACACAGAACCAGAATTATTCACTGTTTCGTTTGTGCCGTGTAGTTTTTTTTTGATAGAGAGAATATAGATAGCGTATACTCTATAAATAATAATAAAAATATCAGAATAATTGCATGGAGAGAGGATAATGTGTCAAAGAAGGACATTTTTCACAGATCTAATGGCGGAAAGGCAGCAATAATGCACAATCGGCGCACCATTGTTGCCGAACGCTGTTCCCACAGACAAAAGTTTAACTGGGTGCCCTCGGAAGACTAGCGAAGCTACGGACAAATTTTTCAATCGTAAGGGAATCAAAAAACTTCGTTCTACCTCATCCCAGCTTCGAATAAACCAACCGTAAGGGCTACAAAACGTGTCTGTAGGCACTGTTCAGAATATTCTTCAAAGGACTCAAACTCTCTAGCAGAACTGCCGCTCGTAAACCTCTGCTAAATGATTGCACGCACAAAGCTAGGCTGGCTTTCGCTTAGAAATTCATGAATGGACATCAGAACAATGGTTTAAGGTCATGTGGCCTGAGGAAAGCACCATCCAATCGTTTCGTAACATGCCTGGGAAGGTCCGACGTGCCTTCAGCAAGCCGATATGACCCTAGGTTCACCATCCCTACGGTGGATCACTCTACTTCTGTTATGACTTGGAGCTGTTTTAAATGGTTTTATGGAAGGTTGGTCATTGTTTTTTGCCAATGAACGTAACAGTGAATGCCAACCGCTACCTCGAAACATTTTCTACCAATCCACCAATCCAACTTCTTCATGCATTACATCGCACCATGTCACCAGACACGAAAAATGACAGAATAGCTTACAGAAAATGATATAGATGTGATACAGTGGCCTTGGAATACCCAGACTTGAATCTCATAAGAAATTGTTAGCACGTTGTGAAAAATTAGGTACAGATACAGATACAGACACTAGGCCGCATCCCCCAAAAAGGGGGGCGGCCGACGGCAAGGCGCACCTCACACTCTCATACGCTCACACTCACCCAACTTAGCCCTTTTGTACTAAAGGGTTGGGCCGGTACCCCCTCAACTTACACTCTGGTTCACGAGTGCAGTCCGAGGATCCGTCGTCAGCAGCAGACCGACAGTTTTCACTGGTTTACCCGCCGCGTCATAATGACCGGGTCCCCCCACCCACGACCATCCCGACAGCGGGAGGCCAAGGGCGGGAAAGCACATCAGAGCAGCGTCAAAATCAACCATTCACAACCATTCTCCACTCACGCCTGCTCATTGCACGCTCTCTCGCCACCTCCACATTCATGTCTCTCCTTCTCAACGTCTGCTTCAGACCATCCATCCACCCAAACTTCGGTCTACCTCTAGGCCTGAGACAACTCGCCTCCGCATTCATCGCCCTTTTCACCAATCTCCCTTCATCCATCCTCTCCATGTGCCTGAACCATCTCAGTACACGCGAATCCACTCTGTCCTCCAACTTCTTCACCATCCGTTACTCCAGCCATGCTCCTCAAACATTTCATCTCGAAAACATTCAACCTTCTTCTCTCATCTCCTCTCACCCCCAAGCCTCAGCTCCGTAGAGCACAGTTGGGACAACAACACCCTCATACAGCCCTCTCTTTGCTTCCATCCCCAACGTCGTACAGCTCATTACACTCTATAGTGCACCCAACACTTTACATTCTTCCTTCACTCGCGCCTTCACTTCAGTTTCCACTAGTTCAGTTTTCTCAATATGGTAGCCCAGAAACTTATAACACTGAACTTCCTCCAAGAGCTCTCCATTTAGGGTGACACTAATTTTGCTCGCATCGACAGTCCTCGAGCATCTCATTACTTTACTCTTACCCACGTTCACTCGAAGCTTCCTCCTCTCACACACTCTACCACGTTCAGACACTAGCCTAAATAGCTTCTCCTCTGAATCCGCAACCAGGGCCGTATCATCAGCAAATAGCAACTGGCTCAACTGCCAACTCTGCCCATTCGCTTCCAACAGTTCCAAGCCACGACCCAGCACACTTCCGTTCACCTACCTCTGACCACTCCATCCATATAGAGGTTGAACAGCCAACAGACATCACGCAGCCTTGTTTCAGTCTCACTTTCACTCTGAACCAATCACTCACCTCGCTCCCTACTCTGACACATGCTCGACTGTCAGTATAGAAACTCTGTACTGCTTTCAATAGATGTCCGCCCACTCCATACAAACGCAACACCCTCCACAGCGCTTCCCTGTCAATTCTGTCGTATGTCTTCTCCAGATCCATGGAGGCCCAAAACACATCTTTTCCTCTGGCAAGGTACTTCTCACATACCTGTTTCCATGCAAAAATCTGATCGGTACACCCTCTACCATTTTTAAAGCCACACTGTTCCTCTGCAATTGCGCAATCCGTACAGTCTCTAATCCTTTTGATCAGCATTCTCCCGTACAACTTACCAACCACACATCACAGACTGATACCTCTCGAGTTGCAGCATTCATTTTCATCTCTTTTGCTCTTATATAGCGGAACAATGCAGGCACTGCACCACTCACTCGGTACCACGCCTGCCGCAAAACACAAGTTCAGTAACCTCACCAACCATTCGACAATCGTTACTCCACTCTTCTTCGGGTACTCTTGGTAATGTCCGCAACAAGTCTTTCTCCCAAAACTGGAATCCTGCACCACCACCCACAGCAACAATGTCAGCCTCTCTGTCATCCTCGACATTCAACAACTCATCAAAATACTCAGCCCACCTCTTCCGTACATTGCCACTCTCCAACAACAACTAGCCGTTTTCATCTTTCACTACTTCCTTCTTTCCGATCTCTCCCCTTTTTCACCCTCTTCACCTCTTTCCAGAACATCTTTGTGTTATTCTCAAAATTCTGGCAAAACCGTCTGCCCTGCCTGGCATCAGCGTCTCTATTGGCTCTCATCACCACCCGCTTCACCTCGTTTCTCCTCTCTTTGTACCTTTCACAAGCTTCCTCCGATTTCATCTGCAACCACTCCTAAAACGCACCTCTTTTCCGTGCCACCGCCAGTTTGACCTCCTCGTTCCACCACTCGCAGCCGTTCCTCCTGCACCCTACAAGGCGGGCACCACACACCTTCTTCGCACATCTCAGCAACGCATCCCTTAACGTCTCCCATTCTTCCTCCACATCTCTCAGATCCTGTCCTCTCACGTTATCATATTCTTCCTGCAACGCCTGCTGGAACTCCTCTGCTCTACTTTTCACATTCAGTCCACTCACTTTCACTACTTCTCCTCCTCCCACTCGTTTGTTGCCCTTCCACTTCTGCTCCACTCTTAATCTACCTTCTACCAGCAGATGGTCAGACACTCCTTCGCCCTCCCCTCTCAATACTCGCACATCCAACAGCCTCTCCACCACTCTCCTCGATATCAGCACAAAATCTATCAGTGCTCTCTCCACCTTTGCGACATGGGCCATCCTTCCCATGAGCACTAGTGAATATCTCGCTTCTTGAACAAACTGTTCCCGACCACCAACTCCTGCTCCATATGTACATAGACCTATCAGGTTTTCTCCACTGTCATTTCTACCGGGAACGCCATACCTTCCTAAAACATTCTTTACCATTTCATCTCCAACTCTCGCATCAAGGTCACCCCATACAATTACATTGAAATGACCTCCAAAACTCTCAATACACTCACTCAGGTCAGTCCAAAATTGCTCCCTCTCCTCTTCACTCCTCTCGCTGCCAGCTCCGTAAGCATTCACAAATGCCCATCTTTCTACGCCTAACCTAACTTTTACCCACATCAATCTTGAGGACACCTCGTTCCATTCGGTAGCGCAACTAGTTAACCGATTACTCAATATCGAGACCACACCTTCTCGTGCCCTACCTTCCTCCAAACCAGACTTTCTTCCACTCACCACACCAAACTCACATCCGCCCTTACCTTTCAACTTCGTCTCACTCAGCGCCAACACATCAAACTTCCTCCTCACAAACATCTCACCAATCTCCCTCCTCTTTACATCATTCGTACAACAGCCACGCACATTCAGCGACCATAACAATAGGGTTCGGAGAGGCGTGTGTCTCTCCTCCCCCCGCTCGTCTTGCCGTCTTCGAGGAACGGTTTTACAGAGAACGGGATTCCTAGCCCCTTCGCTCCGCTTTTTTAGTCGCCTTTTACAACACGCAGGAGTTACGGTGGCACGATTCTACTCCCGGCTACGGGGCGCCCCTTTAGTCGCCTTCTACGACACGCGGTGGATACGGTAGCAAGATTCTGAAGCCCCGGCTAAAGGCTACATATAGCTACAAAATTGAAATATTTTGAAAAAACTGAAAGCTTTTTACTAATCTTTGTGTTCATACAATTGGCAGAAAATTTGAACATACGAATCAATTAGCTAGACGTTTTCATTGCCGGTTGCAATTTAGATAGTTTTGCACGATGCATTTGAGTTACACGATGCATTTGAGTTACAATTACGCGGCAAATATTGAACACCGTGGCTATTTAAACGCCGAACACAGGCATAGTGGAACGTTTTAAATAATAATGCGGAAGTACAATAGTAATCCATCCCGCTTCAACAAAAAGATTGGAAGGTCGGCACTCAGGAAGAACATAAACTTGGTTGCGTTGGATACCATATCCTGAACACTAAATCAAATCTTCAACAAATTGGCTACTGCAGCCATCATAGCTTCCTCCACTTGATGATCTCCTGCTGTGTTATCAACAGGACCTGCTTGAAAGCCAAGTTGATGTGCGCCCTCCACACCCGGCGGACGCGCCCCCGCACACTAGCGGGGAAGTTGGGAGACGGAATACCGTGGAAGACGCGCGCTATTGCCCTTGCTCGTGTCTCGACAATTTGAAATATGTGATCCGCAATGTATCATAGTTGGAGATGCAACTAGTTTTTTTTCTTCAAGAAACTTAGTGACAGCAACTCAGTGACGACAACTCAGTGACATCAACGACAACTCAGTGAAGCTATGATGGCTGCAGTAACCAATTTCTTATCTCAGTGACAGCAACTCAGTGGCAGCAACTCAGTGGCAACAACTCAGTGACAGCAACTCAGTGACAGCAACTCAGTTACAGCAACTCAGTGACAGCAACTCAGTGACAGCAACTCAGTAACAGCAACTCAGTGGCAGCAACTCAGTGACAGCAAATCAGTGACAGACTTTCAGTGACAGTAACTCAGTGACAGCAACTCAGTGACATCAATTCAGTGACAGCGACTCAGTGACAGCAACTCAGTGACAGCAACTCAGTGACAGCAACTCAGTGACAGCAACTCAGTGACAGCAACTCAGTGACAATAATTCAGTGAATGCAACTCAGTGACAGCAACTCAGTGACAGTAACTAGTGACAGCAACTCAGTGACAGCAACTCAGTGACAGCAAGTCAGTGAAGGGTCATCAAGAACAAGTGAAACATGACTAAGTATAAGTCCAATGAAATGTTTTTTTCTCAGTTTCTCCGGTGAGGTCTCAAGGCTATTTTTGATGAGTTTAGGTTCTCTATAGTTATCATATGGAGATATTTTATGTGTTGGGCTGGTGCCGTGGTGTACCCTGTAGTTATCATATGGAGATATTATATGTGTTGGGCTGGTGCCGTGGTGTACTCTATAGTTATCATATGGAGATATTATATGTGTTAGGCTCGTGCCGTAGTGTACTCTATAGTTATCATATGGAGATATTATATGTGTTGGGCTGGTGCCGTGGCGTACTCTATAGTTAGAATATGGAAATATTATATATGTTGGGCTGGTTCCGGGGTGTACTCTATAGTTATCATGTGGAGATGTTATATGTGTTGGGCTGGTGCCGTGGTGTACTCTATAGTTATCACATGGAGATGTTATATGTGTTGGGCTGGTGCCGTGGTGTACCCTATAGTTATCATATGGAGATGTTACATGTGTTGGGCTGGTGCGTGGTGTACTCTATAGTTATCATATGGAGATATTGTATTTGTTGGGCTGGTGCCGTGGTGTACTCTATATATCAAAGTGAGCAATGGTTGGTAACATGGGTTTTTTGAGCTTTAATGGTCAAGATTTCAGGCATTGGTCAGGAGAGCCATGGTGAAGGAGGACTGGTGAATGGCGATTCCTCCGCACTCAGTCCATCTTGTTTTCTTATCTTGTTATCAGTAAGGACGATGTGTTAACTACATTGCTTATACAAATTGAGGATAGCATGGACCTGAAGGTTGTTCGGAAAGCAACGTCATTAGCCTGAAAGTGACGTTTAAAACCACGCAAGTGCGACAGCTGCAAGGATGCCCCGCCGCTTCTGTGTTGTTTTAAATGTAAGTTTTGGTCAAAAGTCATTATTGAAAAGCATGACATGTATTCACAACAATACAAAAACCAATCCAATATTCAACGAAAAATTACCTAACAACAAACTAAACATTACTAAAATTTAATCGCAACACCCAAACATAACAATAGTTCCTAACACAACATTCTGCAGTAACCTACATTAAAAAAACGTAAATGGGAGATAACCTTCCACACAAATACGACAACCTATCCAGTACCCAACAAAAATTAATCTATCAAGATATGAGACCAGTATAGATTAACAACCTTGAAAAAAAAAGTGAAGTAATCCTACGGTAAACGCTAATGAGGACGATCATTTGATTCACCTAAGCCACATTAAAGCACCACCAAATTTTTGATAACAACACATTAACATATCAATAATTTCTGATAATGCCATCTGCCAACGACGAATCCTGCAATATAGACAAAAGGTTCTTGCTACCCTTCCCATACCATACAAAAAATTGACCCATTATCCAAACGAAAATAACTTAACATGACTTGAAACCGATATACCGATGTACAACAAACAAACAATATCAAAATCCTATACCGCGACGACAAAATAAACCCAACTAATCGTATTGAAAATCTATTCCTTCAGTAAAATCCCTTCCGTTCATGGTCATTTTATCCCAAGCCATGCGGAAAAACCACCCCACAGCCCTATATCAACACATAAGCCTACAAAAAAATCCACAGTAGGGCCAATTGAGCAAACTAATTCTAAATAAAATCTTATTCCTATAGTAAAAAACGTAATGAGAAGTGATTACCCGTTTTAAATTTTCCAAGTCAAATATAAATCCCATTCAAATTTTCAATCAATCCCTAAAGATACATTACAAACCAATACAAACATAATAGTGCTGTGCAGTAGAACAAAATCTTAACAAATATTCAAAGTAATAGCCTAACAAGACCTGAAAGCGATATTCATGACCACGTCTTCAAACAATGAAACTGGTATGATCATAATCTAGAACAAAAAAATACAGGGGATGGTAAATTTTCTCCGATAGCGTTCTTAAAACAAGGATAATATCCTATAACAACACCTAAACCTATCAAAATCATAAACAGGATCAACATCCTAAATCAATACCCAAATCAACAAAAAAATGCTAACACTAGTAAAAGATTAACCGATGTATTCATATCGAAAATCAAAAGCAGGACCAACGACCTATAACGGAACAAAAACCTACTAATGATTTCTAACATCATGACAAAATATATTGCTAACAATCCTATTGATTATCATAATGTTTCAGAAACAATTACAGTGCATATTTTTTTCTCCTGAACCAAACGGAAGCAAAACGATATTCTCCAACACCACATGAACATATCGACAAACATACCGAAATAATTCTCACATTGAAAACCGTAATTAGGAGATATAAACATTTTAAATGGTTCACCTTAATGAAAAACAGGTATTCGAATTCTCTACCACACAGATACAGACACTAGGCGCATCCCTCCGAAAGGGGGGTGGCCGACAGCAAGGCCCACCTCACACCCTCATACGTCCAAACTCACACAACTTAGCCCTTTTGTGCTAAAGGGTCCGACCGGTACCCGCAACATACACTCTGGGTCGCGAGTGCAGTCTGAGGATCCGTTGTCAGCAGCAGAGCCCGACAGTTTTCACTGTTTTGCCCCCGCCGTGTCATAATGGCCGCCCCCCCAAAGCCCACGACCATCGCGACAGCTGGATGCCAAGGGCGGGAAAGAACATCAGAGCAGCGTTAAAATCAACCATTCACTTCCATTCTCCACTCACGCCTAATCATTGCACGCTCGCTCGCTACCTCCACATTCACGTCTCTCCTTCCTAACGCCTGCTCCACACCATCCATCCACCCAAACTTTGGTCTACCTCTAGGCCTGCGACCACTCGTCTCCGCATTCATCACCCTTATCACCAATCTCCCTTCATCCATCCTCCCCATGTGCGCGAACCTTCTCAGAACACGCGAATCCACTCTGTCCTCCAATTTCCTCACCATCCCTGTTCTGATTCGAGCCACGTCGTTGGTGATCCGGTCTCTCATCGTTACTCCAGCTATGCTCCTCAGACATTTCATCTCGAAAACATTCAACCTTCTTCTCTCTTCTGCTCTCACCTCGCAAGTCTCAGATTCATAAAGCACAGTTGGGGCAACAACACCCTCAAACATCTCTCTCTTTGCTTCCATCCCCAACGTCCTACAGCTCATTACACTCTTCAGTGTACCCAACACTTTACACCCCTCCTTCACTCGCGCCTTCACTTCAGTTTCCACTAGTTATCTCCACATGGGAGCCCAGATACTTAAAACAATGAACTTCCTCCAAGAGCACTCCATTCAGGGGGACACTAGTTTTGCTCGCATTGACAGTTCTCGAGCATCTCATTACTTTACACTTACTCACGTTTACTCGAAGCTCCTCATCTCACACACTCTACCAAACTCAGAAACTAGCCCACATAGCTTCTCCTCTGAATCTGCAACGAGGGCCGTATCATCAGCAAATAACAACTGGCTCAACCGCCAACTCCGCCCATTCGCTTCCAACATTTCCAAGCCACGACCCAGCACACTCGCGTTTACCTCCCTGACCACTCCATCCATATAGAGGTTGAACAGCCAGGGAGACATCACGCAGCCTTGTCTCAGTTCCACTTTCACTGTGAACCAATCACTCACCTCGCTCCCCACTCTGACACATGCTCGACTGCCAATATAGAAACTCTGCACCGCTTACATCTGATGTCCACACACTCCAAACAAACGCAACACCCTCCACAGCGCTTCCATGCCAATCATGTCGTATGCCTTCTCCAGATACATAAACGCCCAGGACACATTTTCCTTTGGCAAGGTACTTCTCACAGACCTGTCCCACTGCAAAAATCTGATCGGCACACCCTCTACCACTCCTAAAGCCACACGGTTCCTCACCAATAGCGCAGTCCGTACAGTCTCTAATCCTTTTGATCAGCATTCTCCCGTACAGCTTACCAACCACACGTAACAGACTGATTCCTCTCGAGTTGCAGCATTCATTTTTATCTCATTTTCCCTTATATAGCGGAACAATGCAGGCACTGCGCCACTCAATCGGTGCCACGCCTGCCACAAAACACAAGTTCAGTAACCTCACCAACCATTCGACAAACGTTATTCCACCCTTCTTCAGGCACTCGGTTGCAATGCCATCCAAGCCAGGGGCTTTCCCTGCTTTCATCACCTCCACCGGCTCCTGCACCTCTTCCCTGTTAATGTCTTCCACAAGTCTTTCTTCCAAAACCGGCACCCAAGCACCACCACCAACAGCAACAATGTCAGCCTCTCTGTCATCCTCGACATTCAACAACTCCTCAAAATACTCGGTCCTCCTCTTCCGTACATCACCACTTTCCAACAACAACTAGCCATTTTCATCTTTCAATACTTCCTTCTTTCTGGTCTCTCCCTTTCTCACCCTCTTCATCTCTTGCCAGAACATCTTTTTGTTCTCCCAAAATTCTGGCACCACTGTCTGCCCCTTCGGGCATCAGCGTCCCTTTTGGCTCTCCTCACCACTCGCTTCGCCTCGTTTCTCCTCTCTTTGTAGCTTTCATAAGTCACCACCGACTTCACCTGCAACCACTCCTCAAACGCTCCTTTTTTCCGTGCCACCGCCAGTTTGACCACCTCGTTCCACCACTCGCAACTTTTCCTTCTGCACCCGCCCACACGGCGCGCACCACACACCTTCTTCGCACATCTCAGCAACGCATCCCTTAACGTCTCCCATTCTTCCTCCACATCTCTCAGGTCCTGTCCTCTCACGTTGTTATATTCTTCCTTCAACGCCTGCTGGAACTTCTCGGCTCTACTTCTCACATACAGTCCACTCACTTTGACTACCTCTGTTCCTCCTCCCATTCGTTTGTTGCCCTTCCACTTCTGCTCCACTCTTAAACTACCCTTCACCAGCAGAGGGTCAGACACTCCTCCACCCTCACCTCTCAACAACACCCGCACATCCAACAGCCTCCCCACCACGGTCCTCGATGTCAGCACAAAATCCATCAGCGCTCTCTCCACCACTGCACCAGGGGCCAACCTTACCCATGTGTACTTGTGGATATCTCGCTTCTTGAACAAACTGTTCCCGACCACCAACCCCTGCTCCATACACAGACCTATCAGGTTTTCAACACTGTCATTTCTACCGAGAACGCCATACCTTTCTATCACATTCTCCACCACTACATCTCCAACTCTCGTATTAAGGTCACCTAGTACAACTACATTGAAATGACCTCCAAAACTCTCAGTACACTCACTCAGGTCAGTCCAGAACTGCTCCCTCTCCTCTTCACTCCTCTCGCTGCCAGGTCCGCAAGCACTCACAAATACCCATCTTTCTACGCCTAACTTAACTTTCACTCACACCAATCTTGAGGACACCTCCTTCCACTCGGTAACGCTACTAGCCAACCGATCACTCAATATCAAAACCACACCTTCTCGTGCCCAACCTTCCTACACACCAGACTTTCATTTAATTACCACACCAAACTCACATTCTCCCTCACCTTTCAATTTCGTCTCACTCAGCGCCAACACATCTAACTTCCTCCTCAAAAACATCTCACCAATCTCCTTCCTCTTTACATCATTTGTACTACAGCCACGCACATTCAGCGACCCTAACAATAAGGTTCGGAGAGGCGTGAGCCTCTATCCCCTCGCTCGTCTTGCCGTCTTCGAAGAAGGGTTTTACAGAGAACGGGATTCCTAACCACTTCGCTCCGCCCCTTTTAGTCGCCTTTTACGACACGCAGGGGTTACGGCAGCACGATTCTACTCCCGGCTACGGGGCGCCCTTTTAGTCGCCCTCTACGACACGCGGTGGACACGTTAGCAAGATTCTAACGACCCGGCTACAAGGCAAGTAACAATGCATACCCATAAACCTTATTCCGATCAAAATATGTACATGATACTAATTATGTCATCAAAATTATAAATATATTGATGAGAATCTGGCAAAGAAATCGCTCCCATAGATCCCGGGGCTTAAGCCTTCCCTGAAGAATCGGAGTACATTATTGTAAGCCATTGCAGAGAATAGCTCAAAGCTCTCTCAATACAAGAAAAAAAATATGACATTGAAAATATTGTGATCGGATTCATGGAAGTTACTCACAAATTCACAAATTTCTTCAAAAAGACTAGTCATAGATGGTTACCGCACAGAATATCGTAATGGATAGACGAAAATAATTGTGAACCATCAGAAACAGATGCAGATCAAAAATACATATTAGATTAGTGACCGTGAATCCTAACGCGATGAAGCCCATGTTGATCAAAACTACAACATCTACATTAAGATAGATTCCAACTTTGCAAAATAGTACAAGTTGATGCCGTGTCGTGTTCAGGGAAGAAAAGCACAGTCAGAAAGGCTGGAAGTTTTTTATTAGACAAATTCCATTTCGACTACCTCGCCAATTCCTTCACAGTTCAGTTCTCACAGTTCTCTACCATGGCCTTGCATAAATTGAAAAGCACGACTTACAAGAATAACCTTTCCAAACCCATACAAAAACCTTTCCAGCGTGTAGATCCTAACAATACCTAAAACCGATTTGCATAACAGTTTTGTAACAAAATCAAAACTTCTACAGCCACGTTAATAATCGTAAGAATATTTTATATACACAAAAAATCTAAAAAGCTTCAACAAATAAACCAAATTAGACCTAAACTAATTATTTATATTGAAGATGCAAACATAATACATCATAGTATTGCTACACCAGTAAAAATAACCGTTTGAAATTATAGAGCAGACCAAAGTCGAACAAACACTACACCGCCCGTCATCTTGTACACACATATATCCGTATAATAACCTACAATATATTTATGTAATAAAACTAAAGATTACCACGACAATACACATGACCCGCACTATATTAGGGAAGATGATTATGGAACAAGATAATGTCCATCACCCAGCCGCGCTGCGCCGAGAAAAAAACTACTCCGCCCGTGCCGTCTGATTGCAAACAAATCCAGTCCGGACCAATCAGATGCAATAAACCCCTTTAATACAAACTCAGTCAATATTTATGTCCACGAACAAATAAATAACTAAACAAGACCCCTAACACTCCAGTTCATTGGGAACATTGACAACAAGATAGGAAAACAATCAAGCACCCTAACACTCCAGTTCATTGGAAACACTGATTACAAGATATGAAAACAAGCAAGCACCCTAACACTCCAGTTCATTGGAAACACTGATAACAAGATAGGAAAACAAGCAAGCACCCTAACACTCCATTTCATTGGAAACACTGATAACAAGATAGGAAAACAAGCAGGCACCCTAACACTCCAGTTCATTGGAAACACTGATAACAAGATAGGAAAACAAGCAGGCACTCTAACACTCCAATTCATTGGAAACACTGATAACAAGATAGGAAAACAAGTAAGCACCCTAACACTCCAGTTCATTGGAAACACTGATTACAAGATATGAAAACAAGCAAGCACCCTAACACTCCAGTTCATTGGAAACACTGATAACAAGATAGGAAAACAAGCAAGCACTCTAACACTCCAGTTCATTGGAAACACTGATTACAAGATATGAAAACAAGCAAGCACCCTAACACTCCAGTTCATAGGAAACACTGATAACAAGATAGGAATACAAGTAAGCACCCTAACACTCCAGTTCATTGGAAACACTGATAACAAGATAGGAAAACAAGCAAGCACCCTAACACTCCAGTTCATTGGAAACACTGATAAAAAGATAGGAAAACAAGCAGGCACCCTAACACTCCAGTTCAGAAACACTGATAACAAGATAGGAAAACAAGATAAGACTGAGCGCGGCGTGGGCGCAGTTCGCCACTCCCCCTTCACCTTGGCTCGCCTGACCCTGGCCTAAAACCGTAGCAATAAAAGATATTATATCCCATTTTAATAACCGTTCTTCACATACATATTTTACTAACCTATGCAAAACATTTACTACGCCTCCAGCCTAATACATTTAGTATATCCATAAAATCACTTTACTGTACTCACACAATATAAACCGATAATATAACAAAATATACATTAACTTTACTTACATAAAACCCACGTAAAATATATACATATATTTCACCCACATACAAGAACTGTACCTTAGGAAAACTGATTACAAAGCAAGATCTGCTCTTGACAAGACAAGACCGCAACGATGAGTTGAGCAGGGAACCCCCCTACCCCCACCAAAAAATTTAATTGAAATCAACGACGGGAAATCTCCGATTGATATCATTCACCGTGACTCAGAAAAAGCCTACGAAAATGTCCCTCACAGACGCTTAGCTAGTAAAGTGCACAGCATCGGTTTTCGAGGAGAGCTGAATAACTGGATGAAATGTTGGCTCACGAACAGACGGCAGCGAGTTTTACTTAACGGAGCTTCGGCTCTGTGGAGTAATACTTCAAGCAATGTGCCTCAAGGATCCTGGTAGACAATACAAAGCAAAGAGAAAAACTGTGATCCGAACTTGAGTGTCACCAGATGCAAATGGAAAAGAACAAAATTGTCGATTAGCTGAAAAGTTTAAAATTAAATTAAATATCGACATATGTAGATTAATGCACATATTTTCATCGTAAACCCAAGCACATATATTCAATTTCCGGAAAGAAACTGATTCCTGTCACCGAAGAGTGAGATCAGAGTATCATCATTAAAAATTAATCAAAAAGCAAGCAATGTAACGATGCTCATAAAAAATAAATAAAATGCTAGGTGTGACATCCCGCACAATCTTGTACAAGAGGAGACACTGTATTCTTGAGTTATACAATGCATTTGCTAGACCGCATCTCGAGTATTCCGTCCAATTCTGGTCTCCATATTTTAGAAAACACGTCATTTAATTGGATAAGGTTCAACGAAGCTACCAATCTTATCCCTACACTGTGCAATAAATCGACCGAAGAAAGACCACGCGGACTCAACATTAATTTGCTAGAGAAGCGTCTAGTCGGAAGTTACATGATTGAAATGTGGGACATTATAAAAGACAGGAAAAACGTCAAACGAGCGAACTATTTCACTCATAATGCAAACGAAGCGACCAGAAAGAATGGCTACGAAAACGTTGGAAAGCGTTTCTCGCTCGACATCATGCGCAACTTCTCCACGTAGTTACATGTCGAGGAATGGAACATATTTCCACCGGAAGTTGTGAACAGCGATACAATCGAAACATTGAAGTCACGGGTCGATACAGTGTACCAGAAACGCTGTTAGTGGTTTCAGGCGTTGACACCCGTACGGCAAAAAGTAGCCTTCATTTGGCACTACCAAGTTGAAGGCAGTGTTTGCCGCTGGTACCAACACGTTGCAGCAACGGTATCCAGCTGACACCGGTCAGCATTGGTTTAACGAGCATCGAAACTAAGGCAATCTCAAATCAACATCGTAGATCGGAGGCTTTCTTTTCATGTGCTGATTTGATTCGTTTCGAATGTCACCCTCAATAACTATTTGGTACAACAACTTTTCCCCTTATTGATAAATTACTACAGCAATTACCCAAGCACATGAAGCTCTCTTAGACGTTCTACTACTACCAGTCCAATAGAAAAACTGATGTCATGATAAGAAAACAATATTATACCGACCGCGATATGGTAACACCGAGCGCCGAGCAGCCGAAAAATGTGAAACTCGGTAATCCGATCCCGTCGACGCTAATCAATTCTTATCTCTGTTCCTTCATTAATCCGAAATATGCCATTCGGAATCCGGAATATGATAAATCGTTGATGAGTCTTGTGTTGATTTCGAGAAGAGTGTTGGGTGTTGGGTGGGTGTTGAGAGGGTAGGGTGGACGATCATCTACTGGTGGAAGGATGATTAAGGGTGGTGGTACATGAGTGGCAGGTAAACAAAAACGTGAGAGGAGGAAGAAAGGTAGTCAAGGTGAACGTATTGAATGGAGCAAACAGAGCGTAGGATTTTCAGCAGGCGTTGAAGAAGGAATATGATTTCGTTAGAAGGAAAGGCTTGATGAATGTTGAGGAACAATGGAGGAAGCTCAGAGGTGTGTCGAGATGTAAAAAAATGTGTGTGCTGTGCGTCGCTTGGATGCCGTTTGAGGAAACGTAGCGAGTGGTGGAACGATGAGGTTAAAATGGCGGTTTACTCGGAAGATCTGAGCTTTAGTGGAATGGTTGCAGGCGCGGTCGGCGCTGGCCTAGGACAAAAATTGAGAGAAAAATAAACTTGTGACGCGTGTGGTGAGAAGATCAAAGCAGGATGCTGATGCGCGGTGGGGCAAGCGGTTGTGCGAGAAATTTGGGAATAAGACAATGGTCTGGAAAGAGGTGAAGAGGTTAAGGGATGGAGAGACGGTGAAGGAGGAGTTGGTGAAGAAAAGTGTTAGCGATTGGTTGTTGTTGGCGAGTGGTAACGTACGGTAGAGGAGGACTTGAAAAATTTGAGTTGTTGAAAGTTGTCAGAGAGGCTAGAAATGTTGCAATAGTTGTTGGTGCCTTGATACTGATTGTGCTATCAAAAATTGATGCGGGTGTTACTAAGTAAGTGGTTCATTAGAACTTAGAGGTGATGCAAACCACGAAACCCCTGGTTTGAACGGCGTTGCGATTGATTGCCAAAAGTGGGAGGGCAACGGGTTCGAATGGCTTGTGAGACTACTTACTATGTCTGTATTCTGTGTCAGGCGTGGTGTCAATTGAGCGACGCAGTGGTTGCATTGATCCACTGTATCTGCTCAAAGAAGATTTAAATGGATGCAGCAACTCATGAGGTATCAGTTCGCTGAGTGTAATGAGTTAGTTGTACTGAGGAGTGCACATCAAGAAGATTCGAAACAGTTACGATCACAAATTGACGAGGAGAAATAAAAATAATTATTATTATCATTATCTTTATTGAGGCACTCGATGGTACAATAATGGAAACAACATTAAACAAGTTCAATAAAATATAAAACATTCCTACAAATACATCAAAATTATCGTCTAAAAAAAGTTCACGTGAAGACAGATCAAGATTGAGATTTACAACAACAATTTATACATAACGTTTGAGACACATTTGCTTACAATACCTTTTATGTCCTAATCCAACATGATTATGCATAAAAACATCAATGTTTGAGAAGTTCAGTATTAAGCCACCTATCAGTGTACATACTCGGGGTCGCATCTCAACCTAACAGCCGCCCCCATATACATAGCCCACAACCTAGATATGCAGTTAAGAGTCAAACATTATTCCTATTATTATCGGGATCTTCCTCCACAAGCAGTATTCTGTTCCATCTTTCTTTAGGTGTGGATAGTTCGTCTCCTTCACTGTTACAAACTGCCTCCAGGAAGGGACTATTACAGTGTTCAGTTCGTTGCTGGAGGCTGTATGCACTTTTTCTTGCTCGTACTTTCAGGCAATCAACATCATTTCTGCAACTACTAGGTTAGCACTCGTTCTTCTTAGGACACCCACCAGCATCCTGAATATGTCATTGTATGCTACTCGCACTTTGCTCATAGTACCCCTCGTAAATTTACACCACAATGAGCTACAGTGTATAAGATGACAGTACGTTTTAAAAAACTGCAGCTTAACATCCGTTGTACAAAAGATGAATTTACTTCTAAGTTGGTTTCCAACCGCTTTTAACTTCCGGTGTTGTTCGGAGATATCGTCATTATCACACCGGTTATTTGTTATTAAATGCCCCAATTAAGGAAACTGTCCACGTACTCCAGTGGGGTACCGCTAAGTACCTCATCCGTTCTGTACTGGAACCTCTGGTTGGATGGTTTCACTAGCATACACACTGATTTGTTAGTATTGTATTCGATGTCTAGATTTTCGGATTCAGTCTCACATAGATTTAGCATCGTCTAAAGAGCATCAGCATGTGAGGCCAAAAGGACCATGTCGTCTGCATAGCTAATCGCGTTAACACAGCATCCGTCAATGTGACACCCAACACGGCTACGAGGAAGTCGGTCATGTAGGCTAGCTACATACACATTAAAAAGGAGAGGTGAGAGTAGGCCTCCTTGCCTTCTACCATTAGTTGTTCGGGACGAGTGTGACATTGTGCTTCCCCATCGTATATCGCATTCATGCTGCTGGTACCAATTATTTAGTAGCTTAACAATGTGAAATAGCGCCCCTCTTTCAATAAATTTTTTGAACAGTGTCCAGTGATTTACACGATCAAATGTTCTTTTAGCATCAAAAAACAAAGGTACATAGGTGACCCTCCACTGACAAAGTAATTGATCATCTGCTTTAATGTGATGATAGCCATTTCCATCCCATGCTGAAGCTTGGACCCAAATTGGTTGGGCGTTGCTCTCAGACAGTCGCCAAGCCTGTTCTGGATAACTATTTCTAGTAGCTTTGATGCAGCAGTAGCAATTGATATTGGTCTGTAGTTACCTTTATCGGTCGCACATTTTGTCTTCTATTTTACGATAGGTTTTACGACAGCATCCATTAGTAGCTTAGGAATGTAATTAAGTATAAGGCAGCCAGTGAAAAAATAGATATGACATGAAGAAGTTGAACAGGGCCCTATGTGAATACTTCAGCAGGTACACCATTTTTTCACACAGCTTTGCCATTTCTTTAATTTCTTGACAGTGGTCTTAAGTTCCCACATATAAAAATCATCATCATCATCATCATCACTATCCCAATTAAAGGCCTCATTAACAACAAACGAGTCAGTGTCGTTGTTGACACTATTCGTGATACCATCAAAATAGTCGCGCCACATATCAGCAATATTTTTCGCTCCTGTTATGCCATCAACAAATTGAGAAACAAAGCTAGCTTTTGGTTTTAGATTTTTCATTTTTTTCCAGAAATTAATCATCCGCCCACTAACCATTTTTTTCTGACAGACTAACTGCACGTAAATCATCCTCGTGTTTCTTACAGTAGCGCGGTGCGTATAAGCAGGCATTATTCGATCTATTCTTTTAATAGTACAATAAGCCTGCTCGGGGTTGACCAGCATCCCGCTATTGGACTTGGACCACTTTGCTTGCTTCGTGTAAATCAGCCCCATATCTGTTCCACCCTGGCGTCCTGTGCCTTCCCCTTGGTGTTCGCTCTCCATACGCTGCTCTACCAGCCATCTGAGCCGCCCCACATATACACTCGTAGAGCTCGTCTAACTTGTCTCTGTCAGCTGCTGCATGAATCCGTAGCACATCTGGTGGCAAGCTCCCATGCTGATTGATAAGTACAGATACAGATACAGACGCAAGGCCGCATCCCCCAGAAAGGGGGGCGGCCGACGGCAAGGCGCACCTCACACCCTCATACGCTCACACTCACACAACTTAGCCCTTTTGTGCTAAAGGGTCCGGCCGGTACCCCCGCAACATACACTACTGAACAGAATAAATTTAGTTTTAGCTATATCATTGCATTGCCAGTTGATGGACTGTGTGGCGGTAACCCATTAACCATTACAGGGAGCGTATGTAATGAGAGCTCTGCACGGAGGGGTAAGTGATCAGACAGAGGCGTGTAGTCCCCAACAAACACTCGAGTAATATTGTTCGCTGTTGCTGGGGCAAGGGCTAAGTGATCTAACCATTATACAGTTCTCCCGTTTTGATTAACATGAGTGTGTGTATCCCGGGGTAACAGTGACAAATCCACAAGGTCTAGCTCATTATTTTTCCAGAAGTATCTGACACCCATTTAATGGGCGGCTGCCTGGGTGGCAATTAAAATCCTCCATAACATAGACATGATCATGCCTTGATCCTCGAAGAATTGCCACTAACTTCCAATTATACACAGTTACTAATTCCACATTCAGTTGAGATGCATAAGGCCAATACACATTTATAAATAGAATACACATCCCTTCTACATAAAGCGATAGCCCAAGTATCCTTTCGTCATTGTACTGCCTAATTTTTACTAAAGGACTCACTTTATCAGACCAGACCAAACGGACGCCCTCCGAATATCTTCTCCTCTGAATTGATTGAAGATGTGCAGAAGGAATGGATGCTGCCATCTCTGGATAGACTAATCGGGAGCTCGTGCTGTAACAGCCACGTCTCCTGCAGCGCACATATATCATTATTTGCACACAGCTGTTTCACAACGCTTTCTGCACTGTTAAACCCATAACAGTTAAAAGTGACCAGACGGATTCTTCCTAGAGAAGTTTGCATTCAGTTTGAAGAAAAATGTTTCACTGATTTTTTTTGGAAGGCTCCAAGCATGTCTTGCTCTCGTAGAACTTCCGAACGCGAGCGCCTGCAGGTCACATATCCAGTGACTTGAGACGCTTAACTTCCAGATAACTTGCACTGACTCTGAAGGCACTAAACTTGCCGAGACGATTGAGCTTCTCTACTGTGTAGCTGCCATCTCCGGTTAGTCCCTTTATCTCACTCAAAACCTGTTCACAAGTGATGTCTCCATAGAAGGACACATATATGCTACTACGTTGTGAGGGATCGATGACTTCTAATGTAATTCGTCCCGTTCCAACGAGGTGTTTAATTTGTTTGTTTTACGGTCGACTTTCTCATAGTTCCCGCCTTCCAAGTCCTTTCCGTTGCCGATGCAATTAGCACCAGACACCCCGACTAAGTCTTGTTTACGTGGAGCAGGTGATTTGACCTCCGTCCCCTGTTTAACAGCTGCCTTTATTGAGAGAGACTCCTTTGTTGGGTTGGTTCTCTTGTGCAGTTCCGTATCTACCCCAAGCAGCCAATAGGCAGCATCGTTGGCTCTTGAGGCTGGGTGGTGTGAGTTCCAGTGGTGAGAGGCAGAGTTGGCTTGGCGGGTTGGGTGATATGAGGCTACATTATGGGGGTTGGTGGGGTGACAAGTTCAGTGAAAGGTGGTGGGGTGACAGATTGAGTGATAGGTGGTGATGGGATGACAGGTTGAGTTGGAGGTGTTGGGGTGACATATTAAGTGGTGCAGAGTTCCTTGTCTGGAGTTTGCACAGGAGTTGCTTTGGTCGAGCTTAAGAGCGGCTTTGGTATAATTGCACTCCTGTAGGCAATGGACGCAATGGCTTCAAGTCGAGTAAAGGATTCCTTGACGGCTTTTATATCTTCTCCCAATGGCAAAATCTCTCCTCGCATTGCCTTTTGTGGGTGTTTCACTGTGTTTCTCTTGTCTTCCTCATTTTCTTATCTCATCTTGCGTACTGCCTGTTCAAGTAGTCCCTCGAGTTTGTCCATGCGTTTATCGATTATGGGGCAGTTGGACTCCGTTTTGCTGTTTAATTTCCTCACATCCCCTTCTGGGATCATTCTACTCATATCGGATCCAGGTAGAAAAGTGGGCAGTTTAGAGAGGTTGCAAGTTTGCATCACCTCATAAATTCTGTCCATTAGCTATGGTATTGGCTGTCCTTGGGTTCCATCAATTGTGGCGACAAAATCCGGGTTGCAGACAGCCAGTGTATCTTTTGCAGCTTCTTGCAGCTTTTTTAATACCGTTTTTAGCTCGCCCGCTTCGCAGACGTCAATCAGTTTTTTTCAATGATAATTTTTCTGCCTTGAGTAACTCGACTTGCGACAAGCCACAGTACAGTGCTCACCACCACATCAGCATTTCTCTCATCCTTGAGAGTGATCGGAGCAAATTTACTCATGGAGCTTTCATTCATGAGGAAGTTGGTGTTACCCGGAGTTGTTATTTAGGCTTATTTCGAAGTTTGGTAGAGTGTGTAAGGAAAAATCTATGGAAAAGTAAAAAGATGTTCGAGGATTGACAATGCGAGTGCAATCAGGGTCCGTCTGAATGAAGAGTTATTGAAGGGAGTTGAATATTTTTTGTAGCTAGGCTCTCGAGTGGAGAAGCCTGGACCATGGAAAACAGAGATCAAATGTAGACTGAATGAAAGGAGTAAAGTGCTGGGTGCACTGAAGTGTATAAAAAGCTGCATGACAGTGATAATGAATGAAAAAGAGAGGGTTCTGTATGGAGAGGGGTTGTCATTACTGTACTCTACAAGGCTGAGAAAGAGGAGCCGTAGTGATGCTGAAGGATAGGATCAATAATGACGTTGTTCGAAATATTACGAGGATTGTGAAGAAGTTAGAGGACATAATAGATTCACGTGTTCTGAGGTGGTTCAGACGCGGTGAGGATGGCTGTTGGGAGATTGTTCAAAAGGGTGATGAAAACGGAAACGAGTGGGCGTAGGCCTGGAATTTGATCGCGATTTAGGTGGATAGCTTGCATAAAGCAGGTTTTAGGGAAGAGAGACATCAACATGGAGGTAGCGAGTGAGTGTGCCATGGATTGACATGAATAGATAATGATGGTGAATTAAATGGTTTTGAGGCGGCCCAGATGCGTTTTCCAGCCCTTGGCTTCTCGTTGCGGAACGTAGGACGCAGCAGGGGTAAGCAAGTGAATACTCTCGGGCCTCGCTGCCGACCTCACTCCTCACACAAAGTGTACGTTGCGGGTCCTGGCCGGACCCTCTAGCGCTTATGTCGTCGGCCCCCTTCAGCGTCTGTATCTGTATTAGTAGTTCCGTGTTGATTTCTACAGATATTTTCCTAGTAATAAAGCTCAGCGATGGAAAGCAAAAACTGGTTGCTATACAATGATTTATTTCCAATTTTTTTGTTACCTTCATCAGGTCCATCTCTACAACTTGGCAGTGTATCACTGGGCTTCAAAAAGGCACTATATACCTGGTCTGCCGTTGACACTTGTTCAAAGATTCATCATTACAAACTTACTTACTCTGGACCCGACGTCGTCACCTCCGACGCAACAAAGAGTGCCACGATCACAGGCTTGCAGCAGTGCCACTCCCCTGTGGTGACCATTACCGCACTTGACAGCCTCGGCAATTCTGTTGCATCGCTCATGTCTCCTGGAACCGGAGCTACGAGAAGTAAGTTGGGTATTGGTAGAAGCAATCAATCAAAGCGAATGAGAGCAATATAGGTCCTGTTTTTGTCTGTCTTTCACTCAATCTGTCTTGTCGGTCTGTCTACCATGTCGTCCATACACCCTTTTGTTATCGTACAAAAGTGTAGACCCTCATTACAATACGTTAGTACTCTTTGATTTCCCAACCCAATGCTCTCAGGACTTTCTAACCACGTTCATGCGGGATTTTCTCGCGCCATGTACTTGTTATTTTCCTCACCCATGTATTTGTTTTTTCCCCACCCAATGTATTTGTCATTTCCCCCCCCGCGTGTCAGTGGTTTTCCCAACGAAATGTAGTCATGATTATCTTTCCTAAGTAGACGTTTTTCGTATGTACACTCATGATACGATTGTGAATAATATTTCGATCTATGAAATACGAACCGGTGGCCCCTAAAGATGAGCTGCGACAGATTCAAATCGAACTCTCGCTATAGTTAATTCAAATAGTGAATTCGATAATGAAGTTTCAAGTCTTATATTTAGGAATTTATTCATTTTAAGAATTGAAACTCAATAACAGACGATGGAAATAAATTATTTAATAATACCTGTCCGTTACCTATAAATAATTAATGGGATTGGCAAAATTTAGGAGGCCCGAATGAAAATATTGAAAAAAATGAGTTCCACGACTAAGGAAGTGGCGAAGAAGGCGGTGGAAGCGATGAAAGCTGGGGGAGTTATTTAGACAAGTGTAGATTATTTCTCATTCTCGGGTTTGTCCCATGCCATGAGCCAATGATGCGGCGTCGCATGCCACGAGCCAATGATGCTGCGTCGCATGCCACGAGCCAATGATGCTGCGTCGCATGCCACGAGCCAATGATGCTGCGTCGCATGCCACGAGCCAATGATCGAAGTACAAAAAATTCTTTGTGTTTGAACGCGCTCCGATCACTATTGCATTTCTCTTTCTTGAGCAGCGCTCGGGGCACTATTGCAATACTCTTGTCTTGAACAGCGCTCGGGTCACTATTGCAATACTCTTGTCATGAGCAGCGCTCGGGGCACTATTGCAATACTCTTGTCTTGAGCAGCGCTCGGGTCACTATTGCAATACTCTTGTTTTGAGCAGCGCTCGGGGCACTATTGCAATACTCTTGTCTAGAGCAGCGCTCGGGGC